>JAWWMP010000041.1:71979335-71996087 GCA_035047865.1 Dendrocincla tyrannina | reverse complement strand
CGAAAACCAAATCTGTTGGACTGGCACAGTCTTCTTCTTCTGGAGGAAGGCATCCCACCTGCACCAGTGGGCAGGTAGTAGAGGTTACTATCACTAATCTCTGCTCAGGCAGCGTCACCCACAGCATGTTGTTCAGGACCATGTCTAGCTGGGTTTTGAGGGGTCTCCAGGGTTGAAGACTTGACAGCGTCCCTCGGAACCCCCTTCTAATGTTCATTCACCCTCCAAGTGAAAAAAGCATTTTCTTATGTTTAACTGGAATTTCCCATGTTGCATTTTATGCCAAATGCCTCCTGTACTACTCCAGTTTTCTAAAGGAAAGTAAGTGCGGATTTGACTGCTGTGTTTCTGCAACATACCCATGCATTCTTTATTTAAGGATTTCTTCTTTACACTAGAAATTCTTTAGTGTAAAGGATGGTGAGACACTGGCACTGGTTACCCCAAGATGTTGTGGATCCCCCATCCCTGGAAGTGTTCAAGGCTTGGTTGGATGGGGCTCTGAGCAACCCGGTCTATTGGAAATCACTGCCCAAGGCAGGGGGTTGAAACAAGATGATCTTTAAGGTTCCTTCCAACCCAAACCATTTTATGATTTTATGATTTCCCCATTGCCCGGTTGAGCTCTACCCCATTGTGTGAGATGTTGCAAAGGCTTCCAGTAGGAAACACTTCACATCCCGAAGAGCTTGCCACATTGGTCCTGGTTATGTGCTACTGGAGAACAGCAGTGAGCAGAGCTTGTGAAAAGGAGACTAGAGGAATATTCCACAGTGTTAGGCTGAGGAGAATGCCAGAAATGCAAGTCCCTCTCAGGAGCATTCCTGTCTTTACTTTGGGGAACTTCATCCAGATCCTTCTTTCTAAGTACCAGTTATCATGGTAAGCCCCTACCCTCAGTCCTCCCAGTTTAATCACTGCTACATTTACAAGGCAACCTTCTAGGAAAGGAGACTGTTTTCTGGTGAGGATTGATGACCGTGGTCTGAACCTTGAAAGAGGACAAGAAATAAAGACGTGATAAAGACATTAACAATGTATGGTTTAATATATCAAGGCTGGGAAAGCCAATTAGGACTGAATAGAAATTAAGCTAAATCTTTTCCCACAACTCTAATCCTTTCTGTAGGATTTGAAAGGGAATAAAAAGCTGCTACTGCTTTAAAAGTTACTTTCATGGTCATTTTTATGTTTTTATACTAATACTCATGCTCCTGCCAGGAGCACAAATGAAAGTGCTGAAATACCCCACAGCCTTTCCTGTGAGATTTACAGGCTAATTTTACAGATCCAACAAGTTTGAATTATTGGGATGGGATTCAAATAAGCTTCTAAATTTGGGAGTATCTCTCTGAATCCAATATGAGATCTTTACTACTGGATTTTCTCTCAGCCCTATGGGAGCCACAGTATATTGTTGTGCTTTCACTGTATGTCCTATTTAAGGGTTTAATGCTGGCTCTTAGATCTTTTATTTCCAGGTAATCTGTTCAGTTACTAACAATGTCCTCTGACTCCTTTGGGTGCTGTTCTTCTCAAGGCATGAAACTGTAAGTGAACTTGGAAGAGCACAGTGAGGGCAGGCAGAGGTGTGTACAGTCCAGTGAAGTCTGGGATGGTTTGCTTGTGCTTCAGCTGCACTTCCATTTAAAACTTCAGGGAGCTTTAATAACATTCCACTGGTGAGAAAAACCAAGGGAAATGAACAAAGGGGGACTCAAACCATGTCTCACTGCCAGCAGCCTCTGTAGTCCTCTAACACAGGATTCCCTCCCAAACTTCTGTGCAGGAAGAGCTATGGATGGGACTGCAGTCCCTAGAACAATCCAGGAAAGACATTTTAACATAAAAAATTATTCTCCCCAGTGTCGAAATTATGACAAAGATCTCCCTAATTCTCCCATAAAATTGGAAGAACAAAAGGTAGCTGAAAGCCCCCTCTATCCTTGAACTGAACTTCTTAGTTTTAGCTCATCAGGCTAGTGCTGAATTTTAAATGAAACGTTTAATTGTCCACTTTCTCATTCCAGCCAAAAGTGGAAGGAAAAAATCATCAGTATTAATAATCAAAACCTACACAAAGAGAAAGTTTAATACATATATATGAATTGTGCCCTTGTAGACAAGGTTGCTGCTATCAATTGCTCCCTGGCAATGAATAACAAATTAACCTTCTGATCATCATCAGCTATGATTTTACTCTCATATGTCATGAATTCTGTTTCCAAAGTCTGTGGGGACCCAATCCTGCAAACATTTTGGAACACTTTAAGTTTTGACCCTAAATCTATATTACTTAACTCCCATGATTCCATCTTACTTGAGAATAATTTTAATGGAGTAGCTTTAGAGTATCTGCAAATGTGCGTGTTTGTGGTATTAAGTGTGTATGTTTGGAAAAAAAAAAAAAACAACCTATGTTAATATAGATATTTCTCAAGTTTAATTGTCCAAGTAAAGGAAAAATATTTTTTCGAAATTCTTAAATATAAATACAAGAAAAAGTACTAGTCCTCATCTTTCTTAATGCACCATATTCACTGTAGGTTTTAAGTAACAAAACCCTTAATCTCATTAACTTAAAAACATGGGGTTTTTTTGCCATTTAGCAAAAAAACCCAAAAAAAACAAACCAAACAAACCAAACCTCCCCCCCAAAAAAACACACCACAAAACGTATTTTGGGGACCTAAACTTAGAATCCATATTTTTACATAGGCTTGGAAGAGCAAAATCTAAAAACATTCCAAAGGAAAAAGATTAATGAAAAAGAAACTTCTCCATTTTTGCTCTGCTTCCTCAGTCCTCACCACGAAGCACACACACATGTGCATATGCACACACACACACACAGAGTTTAAGGACTGAATGACAGCTGAAAGCAGCTATTCCATACATGCAACGTTACAATAATACCTATAGAAAAGACTGCAAGTGAACTAGAGCTTTGGGCTTAGAAAGACGTTTTAAAATATTTTTCCATTCAGCTATTAATATTGTATTAAAAAAATAATAGTTTTAGCTCAAATTCCCATGTTTCAAAGCTCACACAGCTCTAACACTAAGGTTATCTTGTTTGGCATGAGAACAGCTCATGTCTACATTAAAGCTGGAAGCTTAGAAGTGACATAAACAGGCCTTTTTCTATAAAGATAAAAGGCTAAGCTTTAAAGAATTTTATATTTATAGATAAACGTTTCCATAGTAATCATTACAGTGAAACTTGCTGGTGTCAGCAATCCTTTGCATACAAAAATGGCTTATATTCAAATTAGCAGGAATCACAGAATCAGATCCCAGCTGCTACCTGAAGAAGAGCTTAGAGGAAAAGTGTGAATGGGGTTGTCTGGGGTGGGCACTTGCCCTCATTTTGATCACCTCTCTGCTCCTTTCTGCCCAACCTGCTGGTAAATAAAACAGGAAATGTGATGTATGAGGCAACTTTGCAGCACACAAAACCGAACTGAAAGACCCAGGTGTCTTTTTCCATCTCTAATTTTTAAGTTTCAATGATATAAATACAGACAAATTAAAAAACGTAAGACAGGCAACAAGCACAAAGCTGGGTCAGGTGACAGCAGAATGGTTTTCTCCTCACCTATTCCCTATGACTTGGATTCTTTTACAATATGGTACTACAAATTCAATCTCTGCTTTGGGAAGATGTCCGTGTCTTGTTATTTAAGGTGAAATCTCTTTCCCATATCCCTTGGTGAAGCTGGATTTCCTCCTAAATGCTCACCAAAAGCCCATGCAAGTGTTGCCCCAGTGATGAGCCTTGCTGGGTCAGGACTGCCTTCTTATTACATCTGCAACAGGCAGACTAGCACTTAAAATTATGTAAGTTATTTAAAGCAGTGAGGTTACAGTAATCATGCAAAATAAGACTCAAACTGCATGTTTCTGGAGGTTTCTACAATGCCCTAAAGTCAATTAGGTTTTAATTAAAAATAAAATTAAAAAAAAAGAAAAGTGATGTGAAGGCTTTCGATCTATGGATTTTTAAAGCACCACTTGTTAATTAAACAAAGGAAGGAGAATATCATCCTCCCTTTTTTACAGATGGGAAGATGAAGAAGAGAGGTGAGGTGCCTTACTGAGGGACAGTGTGGTAAGTCAGTAGTGCCTGGCACAGAACCAAGCCTCCTCACTGAGATTACATCCTACTCAGTCCTTGAAGTCCTGAAGAAGGGAAAAGAAAAATAGCTAAGAGAGCTGTTCAGCTTTGAAATGAGAATGCTCTGTGTGTGAGCCCACAGGCGTATGAACATATGCCATGGGAGAGATGCAAGTAATACTCCCTGATCAGCAATAATAAAAACCTCCCTCCTTCACTTTTTTTCTTTTAAAAACCCCCAAAAAACATAAAAGGCAAACCAAGGAGTGGGGTAAGTCTGAGTGGTTTGCAGTTAATACACAAATGTTTCCATTGTAATCAGTACACTAATATCTGTCACTGTCAGCACCTCCTTGCAGAGAGGGCTCGCTCACTGTTTCTCTTGGCACTCTGGCACTCACAAGAGATTACTTTCATAAGGTGCTCCACGTGCACCTTCAATAGCCATCTTACCCAGGTTTTTACAATATCTTTGGAGACATATATCCAGTTGTTTGGCTCATTCAAAGCTACTGAAGTCTGACACTCAGCTGGCAGAAAAGTAGCCTCCAATAAATAATGGAACTCCTTTGGACGGGGAGATGTTTGTGTTAACACCTAGCAGAAGGGAGGGAATGGGGCCGGGAAGAGTGGCTGCACTTCAAAGAGGTTGCCCCTGGCAGGCACGGGCACCCTGCAGCCGGAGCTGCCTGCACTTGGCAAGCTCTGCTGGAGCTACGGCTGCCTGGGCTGCCAGCAGCGTGTGGCTGGCCCATGTTCTCAGGTGCTGTCATGGAGCATTAGAGGCTGTGTTAAGTAGAGAATGAGATGGGAAATGTTAAAGGAAAGTGGAGGGCCTGTGCTGCACCGACTGGCATTTTCCCAGGTTTGATGCGGCAGTAGCCTGTGTCCCAATACCAGTTTTTCCTATGAGATGCTCAGCCGTGAACCTGAAGCATTTATTCTTCCCTCTGCTGCTTATATCCTCTGCAGAACTGAGGATCAAACCACCAGAGGGGCAGGGGAGTATTGCCATGCAATCATAATACTTAAAATCATTTGACATGAACCACGGTCTATGGAAGTCAGAGGGCTTTGGATCAAGCTCTGCCAGAGCAGCACATGCCAGCCCAGCATACAATGCTGTGCAGTTAAGACCCACAGGTTTTGGGTGAGGAAGGCAACCAGTCATTTTACAGAAGAGGAATACGTGCTAAGGCAGATCTTTTGCTGTGTGCTGCTCAGGAGATTGAAGAGAGAAATGTGGGAATTCTCTGTCCTTGATGCACTTCCGCTCTCAGTGACCACCTAATATGCAAGTCCACAGTGGATGTCAAAGCGGTTTTATCTGAAGCTCTACCACACGTTCTGGGAGCAACCCTCCCTCCTGGCTTTATCTGTGAGACCACTGCGTGTGTACACCAGCAGCTTCCAAATTCATACAGCAGCTGCAAGTGCCCACCACCTCTGTGAGTGCACACACATACACCCTCTGTTCACCAGCCTACAGTTATCACACAATAGGGTCTAATAGACCACTGGCTCCTCTCAATTGCTTTGAACAGGGAATAGATGCCATTCCTTGCCCTGCGTGTTGGCAAACAGTGATTTTTTCATCATTGTAATGGTTGGGGAGTGGGGAGTGTGTGCATGTGTGTGTCAGAGGGATATAACTTTGGAGAAGAGTAGGCACTTAAGTACTCTGAAATTCCATTCTAATCTCTTGTTATTGTGTGTTTTATGAAATAAATTCTGTGCTGAAATTTTCCATGTGTGGCCTCAATGGAAGGTAAGATATAGAAAGTTTGAGGAAGAAGGTCTGCTTAGACATTTTATGCTATGAAAGTAGGATGGAAAACAGTTTTGCTGCAAGTTTTAAATGTCTTTTTTCCCAAAAAAAATGGCCAGAATTAGATACTTCGGATGCATTTTCCTTC
Organism: Dendrocincla tyrannina; assembly: GCA_035047865.1. Classification (NCBI taxonomy): domain Eukaryota; kingdom Metazoa; phylum Chordata; class Aves; order Passeriformes; family Dendrocolaptidae; genus Dendrocincla; species Dendrocincla tyrannina. The sequence continues at coordinate 71,990,054 of JAWWMP010000041.1, read as the reverse complement.
AGTTTTTATAGCCCATGTTGAAAAAACAAAGTCTGAGAGAAATTGCCCAAGGGGTGTTTGAAGGACCACATTTGCAGATGCCAATTTTAAAAAAAAACTATGCCATCCACATTCCAGAATATTTCAGGACTGTCAGACAACATTGCAGGGGAGTTAAATGGTCTTACTTCACCACCGTTTTTTGATGGAGCAACGCATGTTTAAGGACAGGATAACGAAAACTTGACTGCTCTAAAATGCCATCTTAAGTTATTTGAATAAGAGGTGAGCCAATATATAACTTCACACGGCACTTCATAGTGGCAGAAATGCCAAGAGTATCCCACTCAAATAAGGGAAAGATGCAATTCCCCCTTATGTTCTTTCTATTTCTTGATTTTTCCAGCTCCTTTTTTTTCCTCCCCATGAATTGCCTGTCGCCCCCACCAACCTCCTTCACCTTCCCACACAGATCCTTTTTTGTAAGCAACTGTGGAACGTTCCAGCTATGCTGTGAGTTAATGCAGTGTGATAGAGGGAGAGGCAACATCAGGGAGTCAGAGATTTGAAAAGTTAAGGGGCTGAGTCTTTGGCTTCAGTTCAATCGATAATCGCCGTGCATCTGGCCCCATGTTTCTCCTGCACAATTAACTCAGCCATGTTGCACATACCTCGTCTTTTACATCAGTTTGCGAAAAGTAAATTTACTGTTTGCCGAGTCCCAATCACGCAGGATGGTGAAAAAAGTCTCACTGATGTCAGTACAAAGACATGTTCAGTACAATGGACCCAAACAGACCCTGGGTTACAAATGTTTAATTTTCAGTGCACCTCGACATCAGCTAACAGTTGCAGTAGGAACCTTTTTCCCCCTCATATTTCAACTTCGGCTTTGCTGAAAAGAAAATTCCCAGAACCATCAGGGTTGTAAACTAGGTTAATAATATTAAAATGAAAAATGCAGGATGAGTGAGGCTGGGCTGCTTCGTTTGCTGTTGTTTTGAGAAACCAACTAATTAGCCAAGGGCCAGGCACCGCCTGCATGCCATGATAGCTATCTCAAGTAGTTTGTGTCACTGTGGAGTAATTTCAGCTGCAAAATAAGTAGTTTTCTCCCAATCCAGACAGGACCACAGCCCTTACAGAAGGCACAAGTGCCTTGCCATGGAGGTTATGCCCGATCTACACAGAGAAGGCTAAACAGGAATAGATAGCATTGGAAGTGCTTGAGGCATGGGCTTTTCATGCATGTCCTCCACTTTTCTTTACATCACCCATCTAAATGCCAACCACCGTAAAGCCTTACAAGAGCTGAAATCAAAAGCAGTACAAGCACCCAGAAAAACCTGACTAGGTTTCAAAGTACATCAATTTCTCAAAGTGTTTTGCTGCTGGCTCTAAGTCACACCCCATGCCATGAAACTGAGCCTGTGGGAGGTCAGGAAGGCTGAGCAAGTCGCTTCCTGCCTGAGGCAGCTTCCCTCTCTTCCCCTTGGTGTGAGCTGGTCGCAGTGGCAGTGCTATGTTTCCTGCAGCCCCGTGGCAGGACAGTGCCACCAGCCCTCCTGTGAGGCTGAGCAGCCCCTAAGCCATAGGACTAAGCCCGGTGCATGCCAGTAAAGCGTTTTCCAGCACAGCCTGCCTTTGGCATCATCCCAGAGTCCATGAGAGCTCTGGAGTCCCAAGGCTTGGTTCACTCATGATGCTGTAGGACAAAAGGTTGGTTATGTAGTGACAGAACAAGGGGGAATGGCTCCAACCTGAAAGAGAGTAGGTTTAGATTAGATATTAAAAAAAATTCCTTCTTGTGAGGATGGTAAGGCCCTGGCACAGGTTGCCCAGAGAAGCTGTGGATGCCGCATTCCTGGAAGTGTTCAAGGACAGGTTGGATGGGGCTCTGAGCAACCTGGTCTAGTGGATGATGTCTCTGCCTGCACAAGGGGGTTGGAACTGCATGATCTTTAATGTCCCTTCCAACTCAAACCATTCTACGATTATCACATCACAGCTCCGAGAAGTGAGTGGGAGAGCTTCAGCTGGGTGACATTTATAGCATTGCATACCCAGTGTGAATTTTGATGGCTACTCTACTCCATGATGATCACTCTACCTTCTCTTCTTCTCTACCAAGTCGAGGGAAAAAGCTACATAAAGCTTTGCAAGGACAAGCCAAAAGCAGGCTGAAGATTTTTCCGCTCTAGCTTGAAGTACTAGAAGAAAAATACACATATATGTACATTTATACATGCAAACAATTTGGTTCTTGTTTGTTCCCTCCTTTGCCTTTCCCAACATGAATTCTACCATGAAGGCAAAGGTACAGTTCACCTGACTTTCTAGGACACTGGAGTTAGATGTCATCTGATATCCATCTCAGCAAATGGCCTTTCATCTGAATTTGTTCCACATTAAATGTTCCTGTACCCACTGAAAAATCATGCAGAGAGGGATGGATCAAAGGAAAACAAGCAGAGAAATTTATTACTAAGGTGATCTTTTACTTTGCTAACCAACTAAACTCAGTTTTTTGCTTCAATTTTATTCTACCCGAATGAACCCTTCCTTCATTTTGTTGACATAATTATTTTTTAAATTATAAGTGAAATTTAAGATAACAAAGCAAGGCACTTCAAATAAAAAAAGTCAAAACATTTCTTTTTGAAATTCAAAATTTCTTCCTTTTTTTTTGTTTGACAGATTTGTGAATTTGTTTCTTCTGGAGCTAAATATACAGACCTGGTAAGAAGTTTCACTGCAAAAATTCTTCCTAGCTCTGAAGAAGAGTGTTTTTGCCCATGCCTGCATTTTTGCATGGAAAAAGGAGCCATTTAGCAAGCTAGGATAATGCAGAGAGCCGCCAGTACTGCCCCTCTTGATTGCCAGTGTTGGCTACTGTCTGCTGCCTGCCTGGAATCATGTTGCTGTGGATCATATAATCTGCCAGCACCACTGCCAGGGTCCCCAAGGCTTGGGGGTCTAGAGCTCAGTCAAGCATAAAACATTGTTCTTATGCAATTCACACCAGGCTGTAGCAGCAATGTTACTGCAGAAAAGGAAAAATGTTTATGGACTTAAATAATAGATTATCAAATCCCCTTTAGATTCTTTTACCTCCCTCCCCAAGTACATGAAACCCAACAAAAACTGATGTTGATCACCACATGTTCAGAGTCATGGGCCACTTTCTCAGCTGAGCACAGCACAACTTTGCTGGCTCTCAGTGCAAGGATGCTGATTTATGCAAGAGAGGCACATGGCCCACAGTTTATGTTACACATCCAAAATCCCATACAGACTTAATTTTGCTTTTCAAAGCCTACAGAAATCCACAAATTAACACCTTTTAGCATTATTCACTTCGACTTTGTCAGTTTTTCTGCAGTAATCGATTAACAGTTGTTTTCAAGTTAGGGTTTATCTCCTGTTGGCGGGTATATTTATGACACATGGTTACACCTACAAGAATACATTAAAAGTTTTTTGAGGAACTTGGAACTATAAAGGCAAACTGGTGCCTTGCAGTTGCTATAATCTTTGATGTCACTCAGAGACTGCATTTACCAAAATCAATGAAGAGAATTCTGTTTTCTGCGATTAAAGCAATCCAGCTTAAACTTTTAAAGAAGCCGAGTTGATGCAAGTAACTGACACACACTTTTGAAATGTTCAGAGATATTAACAGAGTGCCATGCATAAAACTTTTACCTGTATATCTCCCCTTTGATTAACTTCTTTTCCTGAGAGAGGGAATGCTGTTTGTTAAATAAGATCCAGCTGAACAAAGGAAAAACAGAGCCTGAACTGTGTGCTCTGGGCACCAGGATCTGATGCAACTCACTTTCATCTCAGTGTAGCTTATCTGGTAGGCAGACCCAATGGAGGCATGAATTCCTAAGGATAAGTTATATTATGCAGCATGTGACTGGATTCAGCCAACTCACCAGTGATGAATTTTCCTTCTCTTCCAGAGTTTCACTTGCTTTTAAACAGAAACCTTCGCAAAAGGAATTAGTCTGTCAGTGTAATCTTTACCATGGTTAGACAAGATGTAAAAGAGGATATAAATATGCAAGTTACAGACCCACGGTCCAGCCCGTGTGTCAAACTAGACAAACGTGATTGTATTCATGCATACATACACATACATAAAACACACACGACCTGAGGGAGCTTATCTGTAATGACAAAAGACTGTGACTCAGGAAGAATTCCGGTCCCAGCCTTGCTTCTGAATTCTTTTGTGACTTGAGGTAACACATGTAATATCTTAGACTCTCGTTCACTTAAGTAGACAAAACAGTCCTTTGGGGGCAAGGGCTGTTCTTCACAGCATGCTTGTCTATAGCCTAATGAAATAGTTCTGATTTGAGATGGAAATTAGTCATGTCACAAATAAGTTATTGATAGTTCTTTTTTCTTTTCTAATGCCAAAAATGGATCACAATGAGGGCACTGTTGGGCAAATACTGTAATTAAGGAACAACATGTTTCTAGTTTCATTTTCTTCTGTTGTAATAACTACTGCAAACACTTGTCATACAGCACTAGTTCAAAGCATTCCAGGTTGCAGTGAGCTACTTCTCTGTTTGGGGGATATCAATTTAATATATGCTGCTATTTTATAAGGGTTTTCTTCAGACATGCAGATATTTGAGACAGAATTCATCAACACCTTTTCTCTGACTGCCAACGCAGAGCTGTGGCTGGGAGATGTGAAATAGTCTGTAACAGCTAGGGAAGAGAGGACCTAACTGGGGAAAGCAATCAAAGCTGCATGGTGGTGCAGGGACTGGAAAGCCCGTGTCTGATTCCCATCGACCAGAGTTCGCCTGGGTTGCAATTGAGGCAAAGGGTGTAATTTTAATATTTCTTCTGCGAAGGCAGCAACTGCATGACAAGTGACGCTGCACACTATCCACCATCACTCTCATTGTCCTCCTCTAGGATACACCCACACCCTCACGCTACAGAAAGCTGCAGAGCCAAAGACCTTCATTGCCCATTAACTACCGAGAGGGGACCAAGCACTACTTTCCAAGCTCCATGTCACAATTATTTACCACACAGAACTCTGCTTTTAAATATGTGTTTTAATTTCCTATAATCCCAGCTCCTACCATGATTATGTGGAATTCCATTTATTCTATTTGTTCTATTTTAAAAGGGATGAAGTCATCTGTACTGGAAACTATGACCTGATTGAAACTACTGAAACGCTGCAATGTCTCAGACACAGCTCTGGCACATGAAGAAGTATAAATTAAACTCTTCTGCAGACATTTGATCTCTTGCTATGAAAAGGGATATTGTGCTTCCTCTGTTTAACAGTATTCTCTGTCCACTGTGAAAAGAACCCTGTTTGCACTTTTTTTTCTTTTTTTTTTTTTAAGTGTGGCATTTTTTTCCACTCTAAATAGGATTGCAAATTAAGCTTCGGCACGTATACACACAGAGTCTATATATTACTGACTGCTGTGAGCTAAGGGATGCCAATGCCAGATCTCACAGACTCATTAACTAACTGATTTGATTGTTACCAGTGAATCTAATGCTTCTGAGCTCCAGGACTGCATATAGTGCAAGCACTCCACAATTGCAAACCATTTTTGGTCATGAGTAACAGATCAGCAGAAGGCAAGGCAGCATGTTAATCCAGTCAACAGTCATTGCTAAAACTTATCTACAAAAATTCCAGTAGCCATGCAAGCTCTGCTCCTCTTAGCATAAGGTCACCAATTACAGATACCATTTTTTTATTCGAGGTAATTCTCCTTGCAAACTCTAATATTGTTCTGCACAGAGGGGGTTTTTTTCACCCTGGAATTTTAAGAAAATATGTATAAACACAGTTTCATGCCACATGAGCTATAATTCAGCATGTTGTGCTGTAAAATAATTCAGTAAAATTAACCATCTCTTGCTATACATTTGCTACAGAATTAGCTCAACTTGCCTACCCACTTCTACAGTTAGGGAGGCTTAAGTGAGAAGATCTGAAAAATAGTACTTGAGTTGCTGCAGGGTTAGCAACCACTGAGGTGTGTGAACCACAGCAAATTCCCCCTCTTTTCCACAAGAAGCCAGACAACTCATATTAATAGTTAAGGAGTTTTTTGTGTCAATAAGATTCATGTTAGGGGCAATACTCTTGTTCATACTGCAGTGTAAACAGACCCTTAGTGACTTCTGTATCAAGTGCTTTCAACTTACAGCAATACAGGACAATATCTCAAATGCTCAATACTGACCTGCCCTTGATCCCAGGAAAACTGAAGGGAGAAATACCATCTTAGTGCAGGCAGTAGAAGCAGAACTAAAGACAATGGAATTATTTCTTTTCATGAATCTCAATAATAGGTTTGGGTTTTTTTAAAATATAAGCCCTGCAAAAAGCAGCCTGTATACTGGTAGCTAAGTTATTTCTGTGCTGCATGTGGCTACCACAAATAGCATTTTTAGTGTGGGGTAGACCCAGAAGCAGCAGGGCAGGGCTGTGGGGAGCTGGAGATCAGCCCTGCTGTGGCATTACTGGGGCAGGAACTGACAGTCCCAAGGCCATGGGCATAGGGGAGGAAACCTGGACAGGGGCTCTCAAGGTCCTGTCACCCACACAGAGATAGGGACAAATGCACTGCCTTAGCTTTTTATCTTTTGAAAGGGGAACAATATCCAGTTTTAGGATCTTCACTTCTAGCTGACAGCACAAATAACATCTTCAGAGAAAGATATCACCTCTTCCATTTTAATGTTAGGAACAACTCAGTCCCCTGTTCCTCAATACAATAGTACATCTTTAGTAAGCCAAAGGACTTCTGTTGTTACTCCTATGAAGATTGATTTTTTTGCTAGTCACCATTTTTATTAGCATGCTATTTCCTTAAAAAGGATCTGAACTTTGTTGAAAAAAAAAAGGACTTTGAGTATTTTTGAGATTACCTCTAGTAGTCTCCACTTTTCCCTATGTTTTCTGTGGGTAATGGAGTCTTGCAGAAAAAAAAAAAAAGGAAAAAAAAAAAGAAACCCCTTCACTATATATTCCCTACTTCTTTCATTTCACAATAATATGATGTTCAGTCATTGCTCTTTGATGTTCCTTTGTGCTGGGATTTTCAAAGGAAATTAGCTTCCAAAATATGATGACACTCAGCAGCAGAAGCTGAATGCTGAACTTCAGTGGGTCTCACTGAGCATTCAGGCTCAAGCTCTAATACTGAAAAGATACATGTCACCTGTGACCTAGAGACTGACATCTTTGGTGGCACTTAGTCCTGTCAGAGATATCTGACAGGGAGAAAGAAATGAACACCCACCGAAAACCTGAAAATCTGTAATATATAACACGTGTCTCTTTAGGGTTTTTTAATCGTAAGTCCTTATGTGATGTTTGAACACTTCAATGTGTGTGGTAGGCTCACCCTGCCTGGATGCCAAATGTCCACCAAAGCCACTCCTTAGTTGGGCAAGGGAGAGAAAATACTACAAAAGGCTCATGGGTTGAGATAAGGACAGGGAGAGATCAGGCATCGATTACCATCATGGGCAAAACATACTAAGCTTAGGGAAACTAGCTTAATTTATTGCCAATCAAATCGGGGTAGGGTAACGAGAAACAAAATCAAGCCTTAAAACCACCTTCTTCCCACCCCTCCCTTCCTTTAGGGCTTAGCTTCTACCCCCTGACAGCAGCACAGGGAGACTGGGAATGGGGTCTTCAGTTTTTTTCTGATGATGTTTTCAAACACATTGTTTCTGCCACTCCTTCATCCTCATGGACAGAACTCCTCACACACTTCCCCTGCTGTGGACTCCCTCTTATGGGAGAGAGTTCTCCAATGTGAGTCCTTCCCACAGGCTGCAGTTCTTCAGGAACTCTTCCAGCATTGGTTCCTTCCACAGGGTTCAGTTCTTCAGGAACTGCTCCAGCGTGGGTCCCCTATGGGGTCACAAATCCTGCCTGCAAACCTACTTCAGTGTGGGCTCCTCGAACCACAGGTCCTGCCAGGAGCTGTTCCAGTGCAGAATTCCCACAGGGTCACAGCCCCCTTTGGGAAACCACCTGCTCCAGTGTGGGGTCCTCCATGGGCTGCAGGGGCACAGCTGCCTCACCACGGACTGCAGGGGAATCTCTGCTCTGGCTCCTGGAGCATCTCCTGCCCCTCCTCCCTCAGCAATCTCAGTGTCTGCAGACAGACACTGTCACTCTTCTCTCTGATTGCTTTCTTAAATACATTATCCCAGAGGTGCTACCACCATCCCTGGCATTCCTGGCCTTGCCCAGTAGCTGGGTCAGATGGCATTGGCTCTGTAGGACATGGAGGAAGCTTCTGGCACCTTCTCACAGAAGCCACCTCTGTATCATTACCTAAAACTTGCCAGACAAACCCAATGCAATATAAAATACAAATCAGCTAATACAATCAAGATAGTGTAATTCACATTGGCTGTGCAACTCCTGCTTCATATTTGCAGAGTCATTCCACTGGTCTTTGGACACTCGATTTGAGTGCCCTGTTTGGAGGTGGCTGCTCTTGTGGAACTGCCTTCAGAAACTGAGAACCTTCACTGTGACTGGATTTGTTTTGCTTTACAGAAAGGAGTGTTTTCAATATGTTGAAGTTTTGTGACCTGGCAGTTCCTTAACAAAGAGGAGAGCTAGGATTCCCTAGGGATCATGTTTGACAGGTAATAATCAGTCAAGAAAAAGGACACTTTCACTGGCAGTCAGAAGGAAGGGGAAACAAAGGTACTAATAAGAAAACTTCTAAGCAAAAGAAAGTGGACAAAGGTAATCTTTAAAGGCAAGCCCAGCCAGAGGGTGAATGGTTTTATGGCAAGCACCTGACCCCCAGACCAGCCAACAGGCCAACTCCGGTGACCAAAGCATGCTTTCCTGGAAGTTGCTCAGCTTGAAGACTTCTAGCAATACAGCTGAGCTGAGCTACTCTGCTTGAAAAGTAAGTGTAAATAGCAGAAGGTATCACCAGGGCAGTTTCTATGATCCACAAAATATCAGAGTCCAGCTTCCCAGGCTGCTTTACTGTGTGTGGCTGGGGCAAGTATTTTCCCCTGAGCACTGCAGAAATGGAGGAGAAATAGTTCACCACTAGCTGAAATATACTCATCTCTTCATTAGGAATACGAACTCTTATCAGCTGTAAATTCCTAATTGAAATATAAGAAAAGTAATGAATAGATTTTCTGTTTTTATCACCGGGCTCTAGCATTCCTACTTGATGGAGACGGCTCCTCCCTTTGCTTATACCTTTGCAATTAGCCATCTAGTCCTTGAGACTGCTACAGCAGCACCGCGTCAAACCATGTAACCTATTTCACTGTTGGGATTTCTCTTTGTCCCATTTCCTACAGCGATCAGGATATCTTTGAGAACCCTGTGGATGTTCTCCAGCTAGCTGTTTCCCAGCTCTTGAGCTACCCAAGCTCAGCTCAGCTGGCATTCATCCTATATGATATTTGACTCCTTCAAACCAGCAAAATAAGTAAAGATAGATGCTTTCTGATCTATCTAAATCCAATGTTGTGTATGATGCATTACTCCACCTATGTCCACATGAATGACAAAGGGACCACATTTCTCTGGAAAGGATAATCCCAAGAAAATACAAGCAAAACGCCTGCAGTGGGTGAGATCATCTGGCTTACTATCCTGTCTCCAACTGTGGCCACAAGTGGATACCTGGGAAATAGTGTAGGAAGACAGCAAGAAAGGGGTATTTCTCAAAAATGCTCTCTCAGCTTCCAACAAGTTCTTATTCAGAAACTTCCTGCTCTGGTGAGCCCATGTCCCCTCCTGCAACAACTCCAGTCTCTCTGTCCCCTCTGCACAGTGTAAAACCAGCACTGAGCTGAACAGTTTGGCTGTTCCAGTTCTTAAATCAGTTGAGGGGCTTTGGATGCAAGTGCTTCCATACAATAATTCTGGCTTTTCTCCAGCTGCACCATTGACCATCAATGTGAGATGCTGAAGGCAGAGCTCTCCCACCTCCACTGGTGTTGGTAGATGTTCCTACCATAAGTCATCCTTTAAAAGGAATAAAAGAAATTGCATCAAGAGAAGGTGAAGGATGTTGTGTCCTCTGATTTCCCTCCCTTCTCAGGAATGATGTGGCAATCAGGCTGGCTTTGCCCAGAAATACCAAGAAGTTATTAATAATATTTGTTATTCCTTAGTGTTTTTCCACTGTCCCAGCAAAGCTGGTAGCCAGCTGCTCTTGAAAGGTGCATGTATAAAAACACTTATCATGAAACTCAGAGAAAAATGCTTAGTATCTAATCTGGACATAGAAAGGCACTATACAATTTTAATCAAAATCTACTGTAAACACTTCATTTGTTTTGATATTTGAACTGCAATGATCAAAGTTCAAGCTGTGCTTATTATGCACTTGTTGACTGGAAAAAGAAAGAAGACACATGACATTATTTCCATTCTCTAACTGGCTCTGATGACCAAGTTTCTGGTGCAAAAGTCCCAAAGAAGAAGTGATTCAAATTCACTTTGGTTAAAAATTCGTGTATTCAAGCCTAGAATCCATTTCCTATGAATGCTTATTAAAATTCAGCTCCATGGATGTTCATGAAAAGAGTACAGAGTGGACAAACTCTGGCAGTGTGGATTACAGTTTCAAATGAATATTAGCCATCCTTTTAAATGCATTCATTAAACCCTGTTAAACAGTATTAATCATAAAGGCCTCTGAGAAATGTCTTTAAGCTCAATAA
>JAWWMP010000041.1:71941454-71979283 GCA_035047865.1 Dendrocincla tyrannina | reverse complement strand
TTAGAAAAAAAAGTAATATTCCAACAGTTATCATAATGGGCATTATAATTTTCTTTTAAAAATTTGTTGTACCTTTTAGAGGCACTTCAGTAACCGTGTTGTTTCAGGATACAAAGGGCTATAGAGCATTGCCCACTCTGAATAGTCCTCTGAATGGGGCCTTTGTTTTGTGTGCTGTTTTGGTAGGAAATGGTTGCTATTTAGGTCTCCAAGAGGGAATATAAAACTATGCTCACCTAATCAAACAGACCAGTAAATACAGCAGTTAATCTGACAACTTCAAATTCCTGAATTGCATTTGGAGAAACAATTTAACACAAACAATCATTTAAAGCCTGCATTAATCATCCACCTTGGGTTACTAAGATGCATAATTTGTTTTCATTATTGAAAGCTCATGGTTCTAAGTGACATTTCTAGCAGTTGGATGTTTTATTAAAACCAAAAGAGGGAAAAGGTGCTGTTAATCTTTTCCATCAACAGAGTTGTAAAATAAAAGCAGTGTTATCATCTGTATCAGAAGATAGACCTGTCATAACTCCATGTCTAAAAATTGTAACTGTTTTAAGTATGTTACAAAAGAACACAATTGCTTGGGAACTAAATCAGCTATTGTTCTCCATGGTGGCAAACTGTTCCTTTCTGAGCAGCCCTGCACGGTGAATGTGAATCAGGAAGTATGGCTTGTTTTGCTTGAATTATTAACATATCTACAATAGCTTCACAGTTACCTTGAACAGGTTCAGTGGGTACTTCAGAAACAAAAAGGAGCAAGGGAAAAAAAATCCACCTGGCACTTCAGTGCAAAAGGAATGGCTCTCTAAAACAGCAGCAGGAAAAGGCTTTCTCATTTGGATATAGGAAAATATAAAGATATAACTCCTATATTTATCTCCCGTGCTTCTCAGAACAATAGCAACCTCTAGCAACCTTTTGATTGTCTGTCCTTGCAATGCCACAAGGTAGTTTGGCCAAAGCTGGCTGTGTTTTTAAAGCATTACACAAACTCTTTCTTCCCTCTTAAAAAAAAAAAAAAAGGAAAAAACCCTGGCTTTTAAAAGAGCCATTGTCACTTCTAGCTCAATGTTTATTTTACTGTCTCCTGCACAGCAGAGGACATTCCACCTATAAAGAGCAATTATATAGCGCTGGGACAATTTGAATACTCTAATCAATGCTAGTTAAAGTGCAGATAAATAAACTTTTATAGTGCCAGGGCTCCTACCCTCCATGGAAATTATTGTTAATTTATTGAATCAATAATCTTGGAACAATAAATTATAATGCCTTTTGTTTTACTAAACCCATCTTGCAGCATGTTTAAAAAGCACAGCTTTATAAATATTGCAACAGGCTAGGGGGAGATTTCCAACCAAGGCTTTGTGTCTGTCCCATTATGTGAAAGATTAAATTGTAGAAGAAAAAAAAACAACAAACCAACCAAAAAACAAAAAAAACAAAAAAATCCACAACAACAAAAAACTTGAAGGTGTAGAGACACTGAAAAAATAAATCCTGAAATACAGAAGCTGCCTGGCTCAGCCCTTTTGGGCTTCCTTTTAACTCCTTCATTACTGGAAATATTTTTATCAATTTCTTTTGCATAAATTAAAAAACACTAGACTTACAGCAACTCAGACATTTTAAAGCACAAGACCAGAGGCTGATCTACATTACAGCATAACTTTGCAATAACTGCAAAGTTCAGTTCTGGCTCTACATCAGCGTGGCAGTGTGATCACAGACTTAGCCAACAACTGGAAGTATATATATTTTTAGAAGCAATTTCCCCCTAAAAGATACCAGTGGAATTAATTTAACCTTTGGAATACATCACTCAGGCTAGTCGATATGATGTAGATAACATTCACTTCTTCATAAGCTTTTCTACTCTATTTTTGCAATACCTATTGCAAGGAAACACATCCTTGGCTGTTAAGGTGCTAGAGTAACCCAGTTCATCATATTGTGGTCTAGCCCTTGTGAAAATGTTCCATGCATCTGTGGCTCACTGACTGCATTTTGTATCAGCTCAGTAAGACTCTCAAACCTCTTCTTGTGAGGAACTGGTCCTTTCTATTTACCTTTTCCAGATAAAACGAATTGGAGAAGGGGCTGCTGGCTGTTCTAGTGGAAACAGTTTCAGGACAAGAAGAGAGATACACAGCAGGGTCTGTTTGTGACTTTGAGTAGCTGGTTGTTCTGGGATAAGGTAAGGGCTTATCTGGTGGTAATGAGAAAATTCCCCCTCAATTTAACGGGTAAAAATTTCATCCCCCTTCTTTTTGACTAGTTACTGTCAAGATCTCAACACTGGGACACTTATTGATGAGAATCAGACCTTCAGCAAGATATAAAGTAGCTTGGTTAAGTAGGAATTAATAGTTCTATACAGATTTGAAAGAGCTGAGCGTTTAATCCAAACACAGTTAATTTTGTATCTGTGCTAAAGAAAAAAACCCAAAAAAACTACATGAGTTGCTATCCTGCTTCTGATCTCCTATTTTTGATGAAGGTTTGTGAAGCTGGAGCCACAGTGCCCAGCTTATGTAAGCTTTACTTATTACACAATGAGCTAAACATAAGTAAAAGTAGGCTGAATCATATGGGGATGCAAACCTGGCCAAAACCCCCAGAAATCTCCGAGGTGGGTGTGAGGAAAATCAGCTGCTGTTATTGTGATGGTGGTTGTGGGGGATAAGGGAGCAGCCAGATTTGGCTGAGCTTGAAGCAGTACTTTTTGATTTACAGACAGGGAGTGTATTTTGACTTGTCCTCAGGTTGTTAATTTTTAACTCTTGCTGTTTGCAAGGTTGCCAGTGCCCAGACGGGAAGCATCACTTCAGATTTCTGCCTACATCATCAGACAGCATCCAACCACAGATAATTTTAAAATTACTCTTTTAGTCACTGGCAGGCTGTAGCCATTTTGTCTTGGTGTGTCTGATCCAGATCAGCACTGCTCTTTTTCTGCAGTCTGCCACAAGCCTCTAGTACACTGTGGCTTGAAGCTCCATGGCTCCCTGCCTTGTTATCTCCATACCATGTGCTTCTTGGTCCTTGTGTTCTGACATCTCATCAACACAAAGCAAGAATTCCTACAGGAGATTTTTACTGTGCATCTGACACGCCCACCCATCTTCTTTGACGAAGTTGTACACTTGGCCTTAAGAATCCCTTATGGTGCTGAACTCAGCTCATGAAGTCTGGGATGTTTCAGGAATCTTTGGATGAAAGAAATCATGTAATGAAAGCCATTTTCAGCAAGAGCAGTATCAATTATTTGGGACTTGGGAGTTTTGTCATTGATTTAATCAAGAAGAGGAAGCCCACAGCTGAAAAGCTACATCCAAAATATAAACATCTATAATTTTTAAAATAAGATATGTAGGATAATGCACACTTGCAGTAATTTCTGTGGATAAGAAGTCACAAGATAAATGGTGATCCAAAGATACTATTCTAAGCTTTCCCTGTACTTCAGATTAAGCTCCTCTACTGTCTCGGCAGCAATTGTATATGATTATCTTCTCTCTAACAGCATCCCCAAAGCAGATGTAATTAGGGATCTTTGGAGCCAACATATGCATGTCTTAATTACAGAACCAATATGGGATACTATTTGTTCCAACATTTACCATTTAAAAAAAAAATAAAATCATGGACATCTAACTTAACAGATAGTTATTTTCATGCTAACTTTGTTAAGAATGTACTCAGCTACACTGGTCACTCTAAATAGGATACTGAATTAATACCAGGAGAGAGGAGAACCATCCAGCACTCATCCTAGTAATGCTCAAAAAAGACAGATCAGATTTTTCACCACACTGCTCACTGAACGATCACTAAGAACAAAGTAAATATCTAAATATTACAGGATCAGAGCAGTTCACTACTCACAGCAGCTCTAAGTTCCTAACTAAGATGCAAGGGAAGGGAGAAGACCCTTGACCTGCATAATTCAATGAACTGTTTGACTTCTTGAGTTTCAAAAGTTTTCAACAATTTAGTTAGCTTTAATGTATTAGATGAGAGAAAAGAAAAGAAAAAAAAAAAGCAAAGAGAAAGAGTTCCTGGATTGCTAAAATCCCAGATTTTTCTCAGGAGCCAAGAAACTAGAAAAAAGACATCATAGTGTATTGAGATATTACACACCTTTGTGGGATTGAATCAATATTGATGAGCAAAGCAAATTATGGAAAATATTGGAGTATAACTACTTAGTGCTTACAGCATATGTATGTTTTTTCTTTGATCTGTCATCAGTGAGTTTTCTGGAATTCTTTTTGCACCCTATATTTTCTGTAGAGGAAAAGGCATCTTCATTCATGAATTAATGGTTTTCAGTCTCCAGTCTGAGTCTAATCTCCTCATTCTCCATTTCCCCCTGTGAGATTAGGAAATATTAACACTTCGTTTCTTCAACAGGTGGTGTTTGTAAGCATTATAATTCCATAGTGATCATAACCTTGGTGTTATCAGCACCATGCTCTAACCAACTGAGCAATAGTTATTTTTATTAGGAGTGAGTGAACAATAATAGATGCCCCAGTTATTTCTCTCTCAGAATTACAATTGATATTCCCAGTCTCCCTGTTTGTTTTCTGGTTCAAATGCTTTATCCTGTATGTTCCATCAATTTTCCCACTTTCCTTAATCTAATCTAATCTAATTCTTTTCTTCAGATTTTTAATGCCAGGTGTTTTCGTTACAGATGACCTATGTCTCCCTAGGGACACTGAATATCATGTTTATATACAGAGGTAGAGAGGTCAATCCTTTTGATTACTTTAGTGTGAAGACTAGTGGGCTGCACTAGAATAATGTTCACTGGTTGATATGACACAGGTATTGATGTGCTTCTTGCATCCTGCTTTAATTGAGCAGTAGCCTGTTAAGGACAAAGGACAAATTGAAAGCCTCATTTAAGAGATGAACCTGAATCTATTTTGATTTCTTGACTCAGACAAGTTATACATCCAATTTTTTCAGTCCTGAAGCCCAGACGACCAACTGACCAAGACTAGTTTTTCAATTTCTTTCCATCTGAAGAAGAGCAATTGCCTGACAACTTCCCATGAGGAAAAGATTGATACTCTGAGATTATTTGATTATTTGTACTCTGATTATTTGTACTGGTTTTGCTACGGGTTTTTACTGACTGGATTAAGCAATGTTTTGTCTTATGGAAATTGCAGGAGGTCACTTGGATTATTGCCATCCACATTCGACTAGGGCACCTACTGGGTGAAGAGTAAGCATCAAGTTTTGGAACATTTCACTTCAAGGTCAGTGACTGGGCAGAACAAATGGACATGACAACTATAAAACATACAAAGCATAGTGGATGTGACAAGGATAGTAACCCAAAGCAATTTAATAAATCCCAAGAGAGATGTCTGTTATTAATGGTACTAGAAAATAAGAATAAAATGGAAATAACCTGTTGCAGTTTTTA
Organism: Dendrocincla tyrannina; assembly: GCA_035047865.1. Lineage (NCBI taxonomy): Eukaryota > Metazoa > Chordata > Aves > Passeriformes > Dendrocolaptidae > Dendrocincla > Dendrocincla tyrannina. Next base: position 71,973,822 of record JAWWMP010000041.1, on the reverse strand, counting down.
GTATTTGTGAAGTTCTAGACAAAGAACAATATTATTTTCCCATCTACTTTATGCCACCCATAGCAGTCAACATATGCTCAGCATTTTGCATCTCCAAAAGCACATGCAAATCAAAAATAAATACTGTGACTGATATGTACGAGGTGATGGATGAGTGTCCAGTAAGCACATCCCACTCCTCCGAGGGAAAGCTGCCAACATGCTGGCAGGGAAAGGAGAGGAAGACCTGCAGAAGGAGAGTATCTGAGGAAAAGGTGATTTCTCCAGCAACAGGGTACAACTGCAGGAAGAGCAAGAGCAGTTTGACTGCACTCTATTCATTGCCAGTTTTTAACCAAAGCCTCAGGGCATTATTGAAATGGGAGCATTAAATAATGCTAAGGAATAGTCAAGGACAACTACACTCACAAATAATTTCCTTCCAACTATGAGGGGCAATGCATGCCCTTCAAATGCCCAGCATCTCACTCTTGGCTGACGTGGTGGGCTGACCTATGAAAACACAGATTATGTTTAGTGTAGGATTCTGTCTGAGTGCTGCCTGGGCATTTTTAAATGCATAACAACAGTAATCCACTTCTCTTTGTACCACCTTAGTTGGCAGGAAGAATAATGTGATTGTTTTGAAGACCATTTTTCTACAGCTTATGTTTGCCTGCATGAATAGCCTGCACATTTCTTTGATGCCATATATGTATTTTTAAACATGTCAGTATCAACTGAATGAGAAAGGGCTTCAGTCCAGTGCAGGTACTTCACATCAGACCTGAATGTAAAGGGACTGATGCTGGGGGTACTCCCTAATCTGTGAGATCCCCATCTTAGGTTGCTTCCTCAATAAAATCTTTCTTCCTGGGGTGGCCATTTCACAATTCAGGTGAAAAGCAGATCCTGTGGCATGTTGGATCACATAAGGGGGAGGCAATATCCAGGTACTTCATTAGTAGTTTACTTGTCAGGACTGAGAAGCAAAGTGCAGGAATGGCAGGTGTCCCACTCATGCATTTTTCCTAAGCAGATAGGTTGAGATATTCTTCACTTTATTTACCAGATGAAGAAGCTTTTCAGGGTCAGGAGAATTCAAAGAACAGTATGGATCCCTGGTGCACTGAGATCCTGAAAGCCAGCCAAAGGATTCATGCACTGGCATGTTTTTCAGCTTCCCACTAAAACTGTTTTGGCCTTGAGCAGGTTTCAGCCACTTCTTGCAAAGAGGTGAGGGTTGGGATGGCAGAGAGGAGCCACTTCCCACGGGGCTCTTCCCCAGGCTCAGGAAGGATTTCTCCCTATTGGGATGAGGTGATGTTATGGCACACCTGACCATCCTCCCCTACCTGTTCTCTCCAGCTCTCAGAGCAGACAAGGAGCAAATGTACAGTCCCCCTTGGGCTGCCCCCAGAATGCTGCTATGATTATACACAGTAAGCTCTCTCTGGCATGGCATGCCAAAAAAGCTAGAGGTGGGCAAAACTTCTGGCCACGTATGAACACCCAGCGCAGCCGAGGGGGCTCTGCTGCCTCCTTCTCAACTGTGCCCTGGCCAAAGGCAGCCCTAACACTAACCCAAATTATCTATCTCAATATGTCAAATATTCCTCTCTAAACCATCAAGCCTTACATAAGGGGACGGAGGGGAGAGGTCAAAGAAGAAGGAGCTCACGGTGATATTTCTTGCTTAATATTATTGTGTTAATTCCTTGTTTGTCCAGCAGCTGAATCATCTGTGCCTCCTCTGGGATGTGGCTCCAGCTGCTGTGAAACCCAGTGGCAAAGGCCGACCTGATTAACTGTGGGCTCCCCGATGCTGAATCCAGCCAACAAACCATATAAGGGCCATTTCCCCAGCAAAATGTGTCTGTTTATTGAAAATCATAGATGAATTTCCTCCTGGTTTCCCTTCCTCCCTCCTCGCCACAAGGAATGCTTACATAGCCATCCTCCTTGGTACTAGGGAGAGCAACAACAAACACCTTGCTATAGGTGCCTCAAGGGTGTGGCACAAAGGAGCTGGAGTGATATGGCTCTCACTTCCATCTGTGAGGGTTATATTTGAAACAGGAAGGAGAAGAGCCTCAGAGGAGCCCTGTTAACATCTAGATTGCCTGGAGAGTGATAAAGCAGCCAGTCTCAAATGACTGATCAGCAGGCAGACACAGAGGCCACAAGCATCCAGCACTGGGACACACGGAGTTCAGTGCCTGAGTGCTGATGTCTGACCAGATTGCTCAGCACCGAACAACAAAACAAAACCTTACAGATTGCAGCTTGATGACTGCTGCATAGCCTGCCCTTTCCTGCATGGGAGAAAAAAAAAACCAACAAAAATCCCTCTTTGTGATGCAATTGTTTGGCTTCTACAGCTGGTGGCATAACAAGCTTCCTCACCAGACACAGGCTGCACACAGACAACAGTGACCTGTGCTGGTCAAAATGGAAATCAGGGATTACCCTATTCCTGGGATATTCAAGAGGGCTCATTTTTATTGCTACAGGTAGTTCAGGGGTTGTTTTGAAAACTGATTGATCCATTGATTCACTTGCCCAGAAGAGGCCTTTGAAACACTCGGTCTATTCATTTTGGAGGATGGACTTGCCTGCTCAGGAGATTTGAGGGGCTGCCTGAGATCAGAAAGGGGTTGCTGTCACTTTGTGACAGCCATTATTTTCAGCTGTCTCATCTTTAATCAGATCAAACACTAGGTCAAGAAAGCAGCCAGCCATGAGAGGGGACTCTGCATTCACTAAGCATGGTTTTGTACTTCTTTATGGCAGGCAAGTAATGCAAAGCCAGGTCAGGGAAAACAGCACCAATGCAAGTAGCAGTGGAGTAAAGTTGGTTCCAGCACTTTGCCCTGAAGGTTGTTTTGGTATTTAAAAAACCCCATCATTTTTAGTTTAAAACTGAGAGTATTTTGCAAATAACTGTTCTGCTCTTTAAAGGTTCTTCTGTTTAAAGCAATTTTGTTAGTGTTTGATGTCCTTTTCCTTTTTTTATTTTCTTATTTTTCCCCTATTATACTGAAAAATAAGAACATGGGGAGAGGATGAGAAACATGCATTTCTCAGTCAAAATCAAAAAATATATCTTTTTTTGTTGTTTGTTGCAAAAAGTGATAAAAAAATTACAAATTGATGCTTAGCCAATTCAGGACAAGCAGGTCACATCCACAAGCACAGGATAAATTGACATAGGTCTAAATCTCTCCATTAAAGGCAATTCTTTCATGTCCTAGGCCAATATGTTATGATGCAATTTGTCAATCAAAAATACTTAACAAAAATAGGTCGCTTTTTAGTATGATAGCAGAGAACAGCAGTAGCAGCTGCACTTCAGGTGCACTAGGAACACCACTGTGGCCTGAAATGACCAGCAAAACTGAGGCACTGGTACAGCATCAGGTCTCAACATCCAACCTGCCATCACTCAGCTGATGCACGGCAGCTTGTGGATCCAGGGTGACCTGGTTGTATCTGAACTGCTGCATTCCAAGCTGAATAGAGGTCCAGGCTCTAATTCAGGCTCTCTGAAATCACATAGCCAAGAAGCTGAAAGTCCAACCCAAAAGTAACGCTCATGATACTCATTACGTCCCTAGAGGGAACAGTTAGTGAGGCCTGTAAGAAGCCTGTAAGAAAGGTGATGTCCCTGTCTCAAAAAACTGTATCTAATTTCATGGCAAGACAATCGGATACTACTACTAATGAATTACAACGAAAACTTATGGCTGAAAAAAGAGGAACCGAGAACCAATCGTGTCTATTCACATCCTTGGTGTGACTAGATGATTCTTGGTCATCTCAGCTTCTCTGACATATTTCTGTGTTTTCCAAAGGGGAACAAAATCTTAAAACATACAGTTATTTGTTAATGATTGCAAAGCACTTCTAATTAGAGGGAAAATCTTGACTGATACTCCGAAAGCACAGAGGGACCACAATAGAGCCCAGCTGGCTGCTCAAGGTTCCCCTACTTGCATACAGTCTTTGGTGGGTGCAGGTGGCTTTTGTTCACCTTTGGCCCCTGGCATTGACAAAATGTCACCTGGAGAGTTTCTGGAGAATTTCTGGAATGTCTTGAATGCCAATTGCATTTGAGCAGTTGGTGCAGAAGCCTCTGTAACACCTGAGACACAGAGCAAGCCATCAACAGCCCCAGATACTTGGCACGTATAACATTGGCACAGTGATATCTCAGTCCTTGATCTCAGACAGGGCTGGAGTCAAAAGACAGTGATTTTTAAATGTTGTAGTCATAGACAGTTCTGTATGACAGAGTCAGAGGAGCCCAAGTTCATTTCTAGTGGAATCTGTGGTAGAGGTCCTTTGGTTCTTTATATATAGAGAAGGATGGTAAATATTTAATTCACAAGACCTTTAAATGTTGATGTGACTGCAGGAAACTGAGAAGTTTAAATGGAGGCCAACAGGAAAAGCAAAGTGTGACACGTTGTATTGCTTATTCAAAGCCAATGAAGATGGGGGCCCAACAGTTCTATACAAAGGACTGTTTTTATCAGCCAAAGTGTAATTTTAAATTTCCTGCATGAGTCATTTTTTTGGTATCTTTTTGTCCCATCTCTTTGTCACTCTCCACTAAACTGAAAAACATAAGCATGATTACATTAAAAACATTTTTTTTTCCTTTTTAAGGAAACCCTAATGACTCTACATCTCTGTAAAACACCACCATGGTTCACCATGAGCACGCCAGCCATCAAGAGCTGAAGCTGAAAGGTTACGTTAAGGATTTTATAAGTTATTTGGGGCTGTGAAAAATAAGGGACTTGTGAGCTCTGAAGAATAATTTAACTGAATACATTTGCCCTGACCTAAAGGTGCTGCCTTTGGGAATATTTCACAGTTTTACACACAGAAGTGTTGAGCGTCCAAAGACACCAACCTGGCTCTAGCATGTTCTGCCTCTCTGCAAAGCAGCCTCTACACTGCACCACTCTCTGTACCCACATAACACTTGGCTGGTCCCTGAGCACCGAGAGCAGACAAAGCAACCCTCAGGGGACTTCTGTGATGCCTATCTGGTGGGGAAGGGACCTCAGGAGAGTATTTCTGACAGGCCAGTGATATATAATGGTCCAGGAAAACCAATCTCTCCCCTTATCCACAGGGAACAGCTCTACACCAAAGTGCTACATTCACTGGCAAATACCCCAAAGAGAATTCATGTGCTTAAGCTAATGGCTTTTAATAAAAATAAAAAAAAAAAAATCAGGGTTCTTGCCACATAATACAATAAAAATGCATGTTTTTCTTCTTAAACACATTTTAGCTCTTTTGAGCTTGTGTGAAAAGAGCCCATTATTAAGCCCGAGTTATTTAAGCAATATTGGAAGTGCCCCTGCCCTTTTGTTAATTTGCTTGGCTTGGTGCACACATGGCATTTGTTTTATATCATGTGTGGAACTTGCTTCTTTAAAAAGTCTGCAGGTTTCAAATTCCTCTGCTTTTGATAGATGTACTGTATGTACTGTTAGGTTTAAAAAAAAGTTACAGGTGGCTGCTATTTTTCCCAATTCAGTCCACAAAAGCCTCTTTATTAAGAGAAGTCCTTAATGAAAAAGAAAAGTAGAGCTACTGTATGTGAGGTTGCAAAGATCTCTGGTGGAAATATTTGGTGTTTACATTTTGCCGAACTATTTATACTGTGGACACATACTACACTAAAGGCTCTCTTTTCCCTGCATAATAGAAATCCTTGTGACTGAATTCTATATACTTAGTATGGTTTACATTTTTTTATCCAGCCTTACCACATTTTATTCCACACTGCTTTCTACACGACTTTGTGAGCCTGTAACAGAGCTGTATAATAGCAACACCTTCTGGAAGAAGGGAAACACTGGAGAATCCTTTCTTGCCTCTTGCAGCTTGTTGCGCTCAGGAGCCAGAGTCCATTAATAATAAGGCAGAAGTTCAGAATTATAATTAGGATGGATCACTGACTGTATGTGCATTTATTTTTTCCTTTAGCAGTAATTGAAAACTCTGGGGTTTTTTCTTTAGTATCCCTTTCAGAGTCTTTTTGTTCAGAGTAGTTTTAGGAGTTACCGTTCAGTATTTTTACTGCACTGGATTTATGGGTCTGAGGCTCTGCTCTATACACCCTTTGTCTGATGATATGGAAAGGCAGAGGAGTGTCCTACTGCTTGGTGGCAGCAGCCACCTCTTGTCCCTTCAGAACAACAAGCCCTGCCAGTGTGAAGACAAGCATTTCCAAACTCTGCAGCAGAGCTCCCAAAGTGCAATGGCCTGCATTTAACATCAGCTCAGTATCAGAAAGTCTTACAATCTCAGATAAGCACCGAAGCCTTCTTGGTGTATTTATAAACACAACTCTGCCACTGAAGGGCCTTTAAGAGCCTTTGGCATTGGGGGTTTTAAGTTTTTGCCAAAAAAGACAGGCAGCCCTTTCTGAGTGTTGCTAGAAGACAGCTTTGCAAGCACAAGTAGGAAACAGTGGGTTGGTGGCAAGAGGACTCCTTCAACTGGCTTTAATCTACGGCAGCATTTTCTTTTACAAAGTCCTTCAGAAAGATACCATTGCAGCAGCAGCAATAACAGCAGTAATAATTATAATAATAATAATACCACCTTTAATTAGATCTTTAAACAAAGATGCAACCAATCATTTTCACACAGCTGTTGTAAGATGAGTTCTACTAGAGGAACAGGGAGAGAAAACCAAAGTCCTGAGGGAAAGGCTCTGTTTAGGGACAAGAGGCAAGGAGAGGGGCAGAAGAGTGTACATTTAAACCTCTAGACTATGTATTTCAGGTGCCAAATCCACTACACTTTGCTTTAGTGGTGCCAAAGTAGTGAACAGTCACATTTCAATACAGTGGGCATTATTCAGGACGGGGATTATTAGTTCCTGCAACATTCACTTGGCTTGGAGGATTCAGGACTAATAGTCCAGATGAGTCTCACAAACCTGGCTATCTTTCTTCACACAAGGAAAGTCACAGTCTGGTAGGGTCAGATCCCACAAATTTTGATGATTTTGCAAAGTTGATACAACATTTCAATTTTGCTTTTAGTTTTCAAATGGTACCTCTCTGAGCAAAATTTGCTCTTGTTCCTTGCTATGACGCTGTGTTTCTGTATCTTCCATGCCTGATCCGCATGCTTGGTCAGGATTTTGTTTTGTGGGCTACTCCTTTTCTTCCTTCACACCCTTACTTGTGTCAGCTCCGGCAGCGCCAGATCCTGCTCACCTAATAAAGAAGCCAGTGTACTGCAAAGCATGCACAGACCAACCATCATCCACAGAACACTCTAACTTAGCTCACTCCATTATGCAAAACAGCTTTGAGGAGAAGCCTTCTGGGAAATGCAGAAAGAGATTTTTCCATGATGAGAAAAAAAGGAAAAAAAAAAAAAGGCCCTGCAAGTTATGTTTAGGTGCATCTGGGTGTGTAAGTTAAGAAAACTAGTTTCTCAAAGATATTCATGATATATCTCCTCCTGGCAAAGCACTTGAGGTTACTGGTACCCACAACTACCAAGCATGCGATACACCCCCCAACTAATCATGGCAAACACACTCCACACCTGTCTAAGTAACTCTGTGTCTGTACCTTAAAACGCAGGGATCTCGGGCATGATCCCATGTGAGGACAGACTGCACAGCATTAAGAAATCCAGGAGGGGACTGCAGGCAGCTGATCAGTGTGGCCAGGTGAGGATAGCTAACCAAGCAGCACAGAGAAGGCCATATGGCACCAGCTGTGCTCTGGCTCCCAGCAGGACAGCCTCTCCTCTTATAATTTCCACAGCATGCACAAGAGTGATTCGCTATTGCAATAAGCTGTCCTATCCTTTTCCTCACCTGTACCTGTCACCTCTGGCTTGCTGAGCTATCACACAAAAGAAAAAGCCAATGCAATGAAAACTGCAAGCACTGAGCCCTGTGCTGCAAAGGCTCTCCCTGCTGCCACCAAAAACAAACACAAAATTCAGCAGGGAAGCCTCTTTCCTGTTCCTTCTGCTTCACATGAGAAATGGCTGTGTCTGCTCCCCACACCTGTAAGCACCAAGAGCTATGGGGTGATGAGCAGCAGGTCTGTCAGAAAGCTGTTGAAGCCCTTGTTTCTGGTCCTGCCAGACCACCCTCACTCCAAATGACACAGCTCAAGCACATCCCCTGCACTGGGGAATGGGTTAATCCCAGGACAAGGGGAGTTTGTGACAAACCACCAACTTGACTGAGAATCTCTAGCAGAATTTTAACACGTCTGGCCTGGGATCCTCAATCGCTGATAATGACAGGCATTACCTGACCCAGCCAGCTCGGGGATCGCGATAGCTGTTCTCAAGAATTTGCAAATCGTTCTCCAGTTCCTGGCTCCTTCCCTCTGACTATCTTGGCAGCCTGTTCTGGCAGCCAGACTATCTCACCTAAGACTTCTCCAGCTGGTGAAGCATCTTGGCGCTCCTGCCTCTCCATGCCCACACACTTTCATCAACTTCAGCAGTAACCCTTTTAAGTGTTATCTCGCAGCCCTAATTACTTCAAATACATTTTCTGCCTGACGGCGTCGGACAGGTGGAAACTGAGCGCCATCTATTGCTAACTAATAAAAGGCTGCTTTGGGAAGGATGCGAGAGCAGCCCTTTCCCGAAGGGAACCTCGGCTGTAGGATTCCTGAAAATCCAGCAGCACCATCCCCACGGCCCCCAGAAACTCTTCGACTCTGAACGAAGGGTTAAAGCCTTCCAGAAAATACATTTATAAGTTTGGGATGTGCCCCTAGTTAATTTCTTCAACCTGGAAATATTGTGAGAACCAGGTCTCCTGTAATAATTGTAAAATGATGTGATTTAAATATGTCCTGAAATATTACGGTATTCATCTCTCTCTGGTATTTATATCTAACACAGGCAAACTATAAAGCTGGTGTCTTTATGCACAGTTTGCAGTCCCTTGGCAACACTGGGTGTACCCCATTTCCAACTGTGAGCAAATGATGTGAAAGAAGGGAGTAACCTCCAAGGCAAGCAACATCCCCCCTGGCTCAAGAATTTGAGAGCAGTGGTCCTCATTGCCAGCTGGTGGGGAGAGGAATCTGTTTCTAAAGAGACATTTATGAAACTGAGGGTTATTTTCTTGTCAAATGTCTTGGGACTTTTACCTGCATGGGATGAAATAATTTACAAAAGAATATCCCTAATAAGACAGGAACTCTGAGAAGAGACAAAAGTTAGAGAGTAGGGTGGGTAGATTTCCATGTCAGGGGCAAAAGCTGTATCTCTTCACAGCCCCACACAGAACACTTGAATCTATCTGAAGTGATGTGTAGTAGTTGCATGACACATCAGCACCAGATGATAATGCTGTTAATCTGCTTCTTCCTGAAGCAGCCACTGATATTGCAATCTTTTTGACAAAAATGGAAATCACTGTTTGTGATGAGAACAAAGTTAGTGGGATTGATGTGTAGAGATCTGAGAACACTTATTGAACAAAAGTGCTGGTATACACAAGCTGCAAAGATCAGGAGCATGTTGTCTAATCTTTGAGCTATGGCTGCAAGGATTCCTAAGAAAAGGAGAGGTAAAAGATGACACAAATAGATGAGCAACACCACTTCGGAGTGTCTTTGGCCTTAAAGCTGGGACATCTTCAGACTGTTAGAAAAAAATACATGATATAAACAGTATAAACAGCTGTCTGTGTTTTGTTGCAAGCTCCATAGTACCTGGTACCTTTTTTTTTTTTAATTCTACATGCTGTTGACTGAAAAAAATCATTTTTAAACATTATTTTTTAGCACATATGACAGGGAGGAAAGGTGGAATATGTGTATCAGGCAGTTTAAAAACAGAAAAGCCAAGGAAGAGAGGTCCAAATGTTTGGTTTATTTTGCAAAATGTGCTTAGGAATTTTAAGGTTGTCTCAGAGGGTTCTAAGACCTGGCTCATGATTTTGGGTTAGACTTGACTACTCATTCTAAAAAGTCAACGTAAACTGTATAGACAGCACGCTTTTTGTAAAAGAGTAACAACCATTTTTCCTCACAATGCAACAGAAGGGTGGACAAGAAATCAAAATGCGAATTTAATAATTCAAATTCAGGTGTGTTGTCCTTGAGACTATGCCATTCCCTCAGTTCAATATACTGTAGCCCAGATGATTTTTCACTGCTGCCCAGAAGTTGGAGACCACTTTAGTTTCCCATTATGCACTAGGAGAACACAGCCTGGCTCACATGGCCCTGTTGCTGAGCCTGTCCTGACAACCTGGACTTTGACTCTCTGTGTTATCCCTATCTCTTTCCCTGTTCCCAAAGCCTTACAGCAGTGGCAACAATCAGGTTGTGCTGCAGCAATGCCAGGAGGAGAGATGAGGCGACTAAAACTTTATTATGGACAGGACCTGACCCATCCACTGGCCAGGTCTAATTTAGAGTAATATAAAATACAAAGCAAGACAGGCAAAGATTTGTCCAAATCTGTTAGTAGCTGCTACTTCTACTCTAGGAATCAGCAGTGTTTGGTCCTTATACAGATGCTCTGGCCTGGGATAAAAAGAAACTGAAGCAGAGGAGTGTGTGCCTGACAGGACACCTTCACACTCACTCAGCTTTGGCACATGATAGGTAGAGCCAGGGTACAAAAACACTTGGCCAATCCATCACCTCTCTGGAACACAAGCACAGAGGGTTCAGGAACAGTAGACCTGCCCTGTGCCTGCCAAGGGCATCCTCCCACCACCAGAATGCCACTGAACAGAGCAGCATGAAGGCTGAAACATGAATGGCAGGCTGAGACTCAAACAGCAAAGAATTAAACATTACTTTGCTATGAATCTGGATATTCCTGGTAGTGACCTGGGGAGTATTAGTTGAAAAGCAGAAAATGTGATGTAAGAAAATAAACTTGTAAAGTGGCGCTCATGGGATTAAGATGATGATGGTTGTGGTCCGCTCTTAGGCAGACAGTCCCAAATGCTCCCCTTTGTACATTATTTCAGCATAAGAGGAATTTTATTTCAGTTTTTGTTTGGTTTGGAACAAACATAGTACTAAAGCTTTTGAATAAGTACAAAATTAATTAATACTGTTGTGTTTCTTGGCAGGACTGATACAGGTTTCATGCTGAAATACACTCTCTACCTCTGTTCTATATATTTGGATTTGCTCTTTTTTTTTTTCCTTAAGAGGACAGGGTGCTGGATGGCAGGGGGCAGGGGAAAGGAAGGATTTTTTTTTGTCTAGAGGGTTGACTTATTTTTTTTTTTTCCCTGCACCAGATTTGAAGGTAGGAAGGTAACTAGAACAAGATCCAATTTCCCAAAATACTAGCAAACTTCTGAGATCAGATAAATAAGTGGTTAAAGACAGTTGCAAATTAGCTTCTATAGAAGGCAGTACTCAAATCTGCTCCAAAAAGTAATGTGGTAGAAGCAGTTACAGGTGAAAGAAGAATATTCTGCTTTAAAACAAATCATGGTACATTACAAAAGCTCTGCAAAAGCCTGTTCCAGCTCACACAAGCTCCCAGGGCTGTCAAGAAAACACCAAAGACCTGAGTCGCCTGGGATCAGTAAGTTTAAAGGCAATCTGTTCTTCCTGAGCTATGAGAGTCCTGTGAGACTACGACTCTGTTCCAAACTTCTGCTAACAGCAATGCCAACTAGGAGCATGGTAAATTGTGATTTCCCCAGCATAGCTGTGCCAACCGAAGCCCCAAATGACTCCGTTGTTCTAGCAAAGAAAATGTGCTTTTTCTTGTACAACTTTTCCTGTGTGGGGCCATGGCCAGGTATGGTCTTACTGTACAAACACCAAATGCAGCTTCACTGGCAGATCTGCTGAATGCCCCCAAGCACAAACATAAGAGCACAGTACATCACACTTAGATTGGAGGTTGATTATGTACAGCAGGTCTAAAAATCCTTTGCTTCCTCACAGAGGCTGTACTGTTCTCTTTGCACTGTTGTGTTTACTCAGAAGAAGCTGTTGGGAACTGAAAAGATGCAAGGCTAATTTTTTTTTTCTTTTGTGCATGTAAAACAACAACATTTCTTGCTTTCCATATGATTTCCAGGGGAGGGAAGAACTGCACATGTCCCTTGATAGACCTCTTTCTTCAGGTAGGAAGAAAGATCCAATCAGGCATTTCAAGTCAAAAGAATAATTTGCTTAGAAAGTCAGAATTGTGGTAAACAACCCAGAGTCATTCTGCCTGTGGAAATCATGAGGTCACAACCTGATTGCTGGAGACAAGGCAGGTTTTAGGTACAAACTAAATGAAGAAAAGTTGGGAGCTCTGGGTTTTATTATGGGGTGAATGTTCCTGCAGTTCAGGCATTCAAAAAATCGCATTAACCTGGAAAAGCCAAAGCAGGGACAAGATCCAGACATGAACGTAATAGATACTGACTGCAGTGGCTCCGGGGCAGATGTCAGCTCTTACTTCTACAGTGGAGGTCATGGAAAAATCTTTTTGGTTCTTTTTTTTTTCCTTTTTCTTTAAAACCAGCACTACATAGTGCATTTGAGCAGCAAAAATAGTTCACTTGTAGCAGGAAGGAAAAAAAGAAGCCAAACGTGGGTCTTGCTCTGTGTCTGAGCCACCTTACCACATCTTGTACACCCAGAGATCACCCTGTCAGTTAAATGCATGTGGTGCTACATAAAGGAGCAAGAAGTGAGCTCTGGAATAACCTCCTTGTGGACAGGGCTCTCCTGCAGGTACAGCAAGCAGAGTCAGCCTGACCACATGGCAAGAGGCCACAATGCTCAATTCTTCACTAACACACAGCTGCATATGCAGCCAGGCACTTTTGGAGCTGGAAGATTTTTGGATAAGCCACTGGGCTGCAGCTCAAGTCCATCTTTTCTGTCCGAAGCAAAAACCCAACAGTGTTGTTTTTTTCCACAGGTGGCTGTGGGGTTTCCTGGTTGTGTGGGCTTGGGTCAAGGTCACAAATATAAACACAATAAATGCTTCAAGTCTCACCTGTGTGGATTCTTTTACTCGGTGCTGGTTAGTAACATAAAAGAACTTTGTACTTCCAAAACAGCTGATCCTCAATTCGGAAAAATGCATATGTAAAAGTTATGGCCACTGGACATGTAGGCACAGAAACTTGACTTTCTGGTACAGTCTCCAAAGTCCTTCTTCTTGCAACTTTCTACCCTTCCCTGAGGGCCAAGTTGTGTTTGGTCCCCATGCACAAAGAAGAAGGGCTTAAATTGGCCAGGAACTTTTATACAAAAACACAGCACTGTGCCCAGATGCCTGGTGTTGGTATAATTAATTTGCTTTTACACTCATAATCCCAGAAGATATCACCAGAGATTCAGAGCAGAACATTAAGGCAGTGCAAACTCTTCCAAGGTTAGGTGAAAATGAGCTGGGTGTTTCTTTGTTTAAACCAGAATCCATACCATAGGCTGACAAGGCCTGGAATTATAGAAGGTTTGGCCATGCATAAGCTTGATTTTTCTTGCATTTAAATGTCACTGTCAGCTGTAGGCAATGTTCCAGCTTGTGAAGTTTCACTGAAACTGGAAGCAACACTGAACTTGGCAGAAATGTGATTGTAGGGTTTAATTGAAAGAATAAGCCTGCTATTACAAATTAATGTGGAGAAGGCAGCCATGGTGGAATCTGTCTTCAGGTCCATATGGCCCTCCATTGCTCATTGATCATACAGCCTGTCATGCATTAACCCTCACAGGAGTCACTCGGCTTGCTGGGAAATATTACCCACACTTTACAGCTGGAAAATAGGAGCTAGGAGAGTTACCTGTCTTGCTCAAAGGCACAGAAAGGGATAGACCGAGGTTGACTGCTAATCTTTTCTTCCTTTCCAGATTGCTTATAATTTTTCCCTAATGGAAATCACTTATCTGATAAACTTATATTATGCACTACAGAGAAGTGCATATTATGCACACCAAGAGAAGCAGAATCTTTTAAAAATAAATCCTTTACAAGCCAACACAGTTTTGGCAATTTACTGTAATTGCAGTTTGATTTTCAGTTTTCCTGTGAAAGATCTCAAACTGATCATCTTATGACTGAATGAAACAGTAATTGTTAAAATATACTTGGCTGATTACTGATGATCTGTGGGTCATAATCTTTTTTTTTTACCCTGAAAAAATTGCTTTTCATTTTTTAAGATGAAAATCATATGCTTTTCAGCTACCAGCTCTACACAAAACCAAAATTATTTTTCCCCATAATATGTGTTTTATCAGAGAAAAAAACCCAAAAAACAGGTAAAACAACTCTACAGCAAATGAATTTTGCCCTGAATTTCATATATAACTCGATGAGAATTTCACTGAGTCAAACGTTGGCTCTCCTTCATGCTGCTTAAATTGCAGTAACAGATAATAAAGCCCTGTTCATGCTACTTTCTCTTTCCAGGAAAAAGTTGCCACAAAGAGGCTGTGAGGCTTGGCAGAGATATGTATGTGTTCAGAAAATAAAGTTGGTGTTTTAATATCATCTTATCCTGTAAAATTGAGGGAATTTCCCTTTTATCAGCCTGGAATTTGGCCTTACTGACATCTCTATTAACTTGAGTTGTGTTATCTGAGTACTGAAAAAACTTGCCAATGTTACACATACGCAAAAATAGGGATAGAGTGCAAATGTTGATTTCTTGTTGTTGTTGGAATGTGAAATGAAATATGAAATAAAGACTTTGTGCTGCTTGAATGTAGTGATGTGTAGACTAACAAAGGGAATCCTTCCAAGGTACTCTGAGCCTTAAACAGCACTAACAGGTACAATCAGGCTCTTAAGGTTCACCTCAGCAGAGGTGAGAAGTTGCAAGGTAGGGACTCAATAACATTTATTTTTCAAAAACAGAGAAAGATCTGATCTAAAACGTGTCCTGATTGGTTATGGTTCATATGCATGACGCCAGTGTCAGCTACAAGGTTTTCACACACATGGTGTTAAAGAAGCCTCTGCCCAGGCTGGCAGGCTACAGCATGATTTCCCTGAAGTAAAATAAAATAAATTGCTCTTTGTCTCCTTGGAAGTCGGATTGCAGGAGGGCAATAGTGCAGCATTTGGGGTCTCACCAGCTTCTTCCCATGACACCAAAAATACAGGCAGTCTAGTCAGGTAACACTATGTCTTCAGCTTATTTAGTTGTCAAAAAGAAGCCTCATTTCAGGAATGCGACAGGACCAAAGAGCAAGAGGCAAATTCCTCACTGAAGTTTCCTCAAGTGTACCACGCAAGCACACCCTATGCTCCCAGAACTGTGTTTTCTTGCTCCTTCAGAAAAAGCTACACAACACTCTGCTCTCCAACTTAACACACACAGAGGCCACAAACTCAGCAGGCTGAAGAGTCCTTGGCACAGCCATTGAGAAAAGTGAAGCTCTCTGCATTAGTGACTCACCTGACAGCAGCCACCAGCACTTCCCAGCCCCACAAGGTCAGCGATGGTAAAAGAAGATACAAAGATGGAGCAGAAGAAAATGCAATTTCTCTTAGTAAGGCAATGTGCCTTGGATACCCAACTCTTGTCTGAGCCTCACAAGCCTGATAATGACTTTGCAAGCCTGTGGAACTGTGGGGTGATTGCTGCCACCTGACAAGAAAGTAAATACTTTGATTACTACAAATTGAGGACAGGTGGGGTCTGTCCCTACCGCTGAGTTACTGACTTACTCCTTCCAGGGGAGAAGCCTCTGTACAAAAGTGATTGGCAGGAGAGATTAGGGAGTATTTCTAGCCTTGAATTTAGATCAGACTCACCTGTTTTTCCTCAAGAGCTATAAAAATACTGCATCTGCAAAAGGAGTGAATATAGTAAAGGGAACTTGTGCTACAAGTTATGCTTACAGGTTGGTATTTGTGGAAATGTATTCTCATTACAGGAATATGAACAACTGACAAACCACTCAGCTATTCCATTCTTTCCGTGAAGGACAGGCTCTGCAATGGGGGAAGGAAACTACTTTACATTTATGAACATTTAAGAGCAATGTAAGTCTTTACTGGTAGGATCCAGAGCAATGGGAAGGACAGAATCCCATCCCTAGAGGTAAAAGATACTGGCACAGTAGGCTAATGTGTGGTGTTTTTCTGCAAATTTAGAAGGACAAAGATTTCCTAAAAAGACAGGAGTTATTTTCACTAGCTTGTTTTTAACCAGTTTTCAGCCATGCCCTTATGATGAAGATGGAAAATCTTTTAAGTTCCTTTCTTTTCCAACCTGGCACTTCACAGTAAAGCAGATATACACGCTTTGCTCAGGCACAAGGTTTGTATGAGCTGAAGGAAGGTAAAAGAAAAAATGAACTCAGAATTCAGCAATGACTTAAGCAAAATCTGGTGTATAAAAGTTTAAGAGCCATAATAAAAGTGGCTAGCATCTGGAAGATATTCAAACCTGACATTTCATATGGGCATGACTTCTTAAATGGCTTCAGCTCCTTAGAAATGCTGCTGTGGGTAAGAGGGAAGTCCTGCTCTTCCTGTGCATGGCATCTGGGCATATGCTTTTGCCTTCCTGTGGTCAAGCAGTGATCTGATCACTCTGCAACTGCTCGAGTGTCAAAAGTGCCATGAAAAGGGAGGTCAAGGGTTGAGTAGCTGGATGTAGCAAGACTGGAGGCATTTTCTTCATCATGCTCAGAGCATAAAAGTCATCTGAAGTTAGGGTCTGAGATAATGCCAGGTGAATTTGAAGTTTCCATGGTCTCTGCTTGGTGATGATCTATACACACTTCACCTAAAAGGTAGGTAAGTCACACCCTTTCCTTTCAGTCTAGGAATTTCATCAGATGATGGTGTTTCTGGTAGTGGCAGCCTGCCAGCATGCATTTAATTTGTACATTTATAAGGGACAGGTATAAAATCACCCCCCTCACACATAACAGTCCTGTGAAGCACACAGTTTTCTGTATTCAGGCCACAGCTTCACTCCACAAACCCCACCTGGACAAGGGCTTTGCCTACACCTGCCTCTGGGCAGACCCTGAGGGTTCCTTGAATACATGCTGTGTACTGAAGATGGCTGGTCTGTTCATAATTCTAGAATTATGTCATGCACAAAATGGGACAAAAGAAAGTTATAAAACAGTGGTTGTTCTGAAACAACTTCAGAATGTTATTTCTTTGAACAACTTGCAAGAACTTACATAAGTTAAGATAAACTGACTTGTTTTATATAACCCAGGATTGGCAAGACTCAGAATTTAATATTCCAAATTTGTAGATATTTGTACATACTATCAGCTGCAGGTGAAGCAGGACAAACATTCTTACCTGGCATTAAAAATCGTTCCCTCCAGAGAGAGAGAAGTAGACTACTTCCACATTCTTGTATTTTCTTTTACAAGTTCCTCATTGGAGAAGCATCTAGAACAACAAAGGTGCTCCTACAGAAAATGTTTCCTTGGCCTGTTTATGTATGCACAATGCAGGTTATTTTTCTTCTGCTTTGTATTCTCCTTGTGTTGCTTTAAATTTTTTATTTTCTTCGGTCACATCTTTACAAGAGTTCGTATCCCAGGTCAGCGTGCTCAGAATTGGTACTCTCCATGCCAAGGAACACAGTCCTGGTGGGGATACTCCAAGTGCTTCATTGGACAGAACTATTGCCAGCTACTGAGATGTTTCAAATGGGAATTAAAAAAAAAAAAATCTTTTTAAATTTTGCTAAAAAGCACACGACTGTCTCTGAAGCCCACTCAGCACCTTGTAGGATCAGTCCTCAACTTATTACTAGCGAGTTTTGAAAGCTGGAACTCAAGCTAGAGTTACAGTTAAGAAAGGTTCCCTTAGGATGAAAGGGGAGAGGCCAAAACACAGGAATAATGTTCATTCTCCTAGCAGTAATTAATAACTTAGTACTTACCTATCTACAGCTTCTTTCAAGTGTCCTATATCCATGCGAGCTTTCTTTGGTCACCGAGAACCAAACCAGGTGGAAAATGTACCCTGATGTTTACTTTACCACAGCATGGATCAGTACTACCTTTAATCATATTCCCTACACTGAAAAGGGGGAATATGTCAAGTTTTTTGGTAAATACAGCCACCACACATGGCAAATGTCAAGATTTTAATGACACACACTTTTCAGTGTTTTCCATCTTCAAAGGCTTCCCATTGGTTGACATATTTTAGAGTAATGACTGTTTAAAATTGCCCTGTAAATTAAGTGCTCAAACTATAAGGCTGTTTTCTCCTGTTCTTCTTTCCCCTGAGTTCACTGCCCCCAAACCCCGAGAATGGGAGCTGTATTCAATCACAGCTACACAGTCCTGGCATATTAAAAACTGCTTCATGACAACATGGTTAGCAGGTAGGTAGTTTTACTGCTTAATTTGTCCAGCATTTTACTGTAAGTGAGACAACTGGCTCAGCCTCCAGGCTTGGCAGGGTAGATCCAAGTCTGCCACTTGAGTCTTGCTTTGCTGTTCTTACATGCCACACTTCATTCCGAAATTCTTTTTTTTCTTTTAATCCAGCCTTCAAGAACACACTTCATAGCTGCTCCCATCTATGGGCTAATTATGCTTAGCTGCAGTCAGCAGCAATGATTTCATAACATGTCACAAACAGGTGCCCATTATATTCCTTTATTGGAGAGAGAAACATTGCATAATTACAGATTTGATGAGGAAAACTGCAAATAGTATAGACTGTTTCTACTGCCAGCAAAATACAGTTATTACAGGATTTATAGACATACAAATATAGTGCTTCTTTCATGCCAGATGGTCGGTACGTAACAATGCCATTAGGAGCGCTTAATTGTGCTTCTACAAAACCTTCAGAGAAGAATGAGGTAGAGTTTCCTTTAGTTTACCCAGTACTTCTTCACACATCTGTCCTTTACTGCTTTTATATGCTTCAGGTCCTTGTAAAATACTCAGTTAACTTTTAATATTTAAGAAAACAGAGACCCTTCAGAGGTGTTTACTTCTCCAAGTTGCTAATTTCCCACTGCTTTTACACTACAATTTCAATAACTACTACTGCACCCTTCTAAATGCCTCAAAGGTCAAGTAGATTGGGGCATCTGTCTTTCCAAATTTCTGCTTCAACAGAAATTGTTTGGAAAGAGCTTGAGATAAAACTCTTACTGGTCTCCATTATGGCAAAGAACCTTTTACATTCTGTCACTCTCTACTTAGTGGCCAAGCCCTCTTCCTGGAGACAGAGGGAATAGATCCGCTCTTTGTCAACATCTTCAACTATGAAATAGTGTTAATGATGCATTTGTCTCCTACTTGCAGTTCTAGTCAACAACTGGGCCATTAGAAAATTAATACAAATTATGGGAAGAGAATAGGCCACTGACCTGTTAGATGATCTGGAGCATTTATCTTGACCTAATATTTTACAGTATTATGACACATAAAAGTGTGTTGCAGGTTTCTGTTAAGATAGGAGGGTCCAAGTTATGAAAATGTAGGCACAGATGTAGGTATTTAAGCAACTGAATAAGAGCATCTGCTATCCTGCTAGATTTTTGGTATACCTGGGTGGTCTCTCTCTTGGACTGAATGAGAATGGTAATGACGTTGTTCTGATCTCCTGCCTTCACTGAATATTTTTACTCTCACTCCAGGCACGCCTGTTCTGGAAACAGAAGACTTTTCACTTCTTGCTCTGACATTTGCTGCAAGCACTTAGTACTTACGAAAGCCCCAGAGTGCACTAGGAGGGTGCAGTAGAGAAAAAACCCTGTTGTTTCACCTGAGGTGATCATGATTCTAGTGGCGACCAAATCACAGTGAAGAGGGAATTTGGCATACAGAAACAAGGTGATTACATAAAGATAAGAATGCTTGCTTTCTTCCTATAAGCTACTGGGATATGATAGCATAAGATAATAGTTCAGCAACACTGTATAAGAATTGTAAAATGAAAAGCAAAATTTTTATAAAAAGGTGCAAAATTTCAAAGATTCCATGTTCATATCTCGATCATAAAAAATCTGTTTCTGCACAACAGTACCGCCTGAGATAGTTTCTGAGCTCCTGCATCTCACCCTGAAATGACTGCTCTAAGCCTGACAGAATCAAAAACTATAAAGAGTTAGCATTCTTAAGAGAACCAGCTCTTAAGAAACTTTCCCAACTCTTGCTTAGAAAAACAAGCAATACACTTATTTTATCTATGATTCCCTGCGTACCTCTTTGGTAAAAACCAAAAATGATCAGTGTATGGAAAACTATTTGGAACACAGGAATTAAACACTTCCACAAAGTTGTCTTCTCTGTTTCTACCGTATCTTAGCAGGTATCTTAAAGACTTAAAAATTCTGTATCAAGGTCTTAAATCCTCCTTATGATCTTCCCGTGAACATGAAATTTAAGAGTCCTTTTTTTTTAAGCATGGCATGAGAATTCAGGATTGCGTTAAAAATCAGAAACAGTAAGTTTTAAGATAAACAAACAGTATAAATTCATGTTCAGAGAAAGGGATGAGGATATAGCCATGCTGTTACTACTAGTAAATATAAATAACATTATTTTTAGTATATTTAGGTGTGGTAAACCTTGCTAGTATGATTGAGATTTTTATGAGCCACTAATTCCAAAACTTTATTCCAAATCTAAAACTTGACTGTTCTAATTCAGTACTGTTCCTCACCTGCTAAATCCTAATACTCCTGACTATTCTACCTCAAGGTAATGACCCAGTTAGTTTTATTTATGGAGCTGGGGATATATTTGCTAAGGGTGCTATAGATGGCACTCAAATTCTGCACAGTCAGGGAAAATATCCTGGAATTCCTCCTAATAAGCATCATGCTCAAAGCAAGGCATAGACAGGAGGATTGCTACAACAGTATTTTTCAGCAACGCAATGCCAGTATTCTCCTCTGCTCTTATGGTTAAAGCCACAAATACTTCTTAATAAATTACTTAGCTTAAATGATTTAGGACCTATGAATTATTTTTTCAAATCTTGAGGATAGTGACAAAATACAATAACACA
The DNA here is from genome assembly GCA_035047865.1 of Dendrocincla tyrannina. Taxonomy (NCBI): domain Eukaryota; kingdom Metazoa; phylum Chordata; class Aves; order Passeriformes; family Dendrocolaptidae; genus Dendrocincla; species Dendrocincla tyrannina. Next base: position 71,952,864 of record JAWWMP010000041.1, on the reverse strand, counting down.
CAGCTCCTCCACACTTCCAAACTCCTAAATATTGCAGTTCAGAAAAATCTGTGGTCAAGATTGACAAAGAGGTCTGTCTCAGTGCTATGTGACTCAGTGCACCTCTAAAATAGTCCCATGCTAATGACTTTACACTGAGAGGTATAATCCTCCTTCAAGCTTCACTTTTAAATAGGACAGCCCTGTTTAAGGTGAATTCTCTTGTCAGGATCTTTCTGTAGGCTACTTTATGTTCTGAACTACATGCTACTCCTTTATGTGTTCACATAGCAAGTCTTAAATCTATTTCTCATTCAGATAACATTTTTCTCTGCATAATCAAGATGGTTCTACTCCAAGTAATCCTTGAAATACTGGACTCCACATGGCATCTTTCTAGTTTCTTAAAAAGCTTTGTCTGGAAAGCTTATTTGACCTGTAATGAAGTAACTTTTTATGCAAAAGTCTGGATTAGAGTTAAAAGTAAGTGGTAAGTGGTAGTACTATTGCTCTACGCTTACAGAGAGGTTAAATAACTTGTCCAGGGTCACAAAGTCAGTGGCAGTCTGTTCAGGCATTACATGAGCAGATGGTAAAGCACAATTCTGATCCCTCAATACCTGGAATATGAACAAAACACTTTTTTTTTTTTTTTTTTTAAACTGTCACTATTGCTAAAAGCAAAAAGAATGCAGATTTGCTTCAATGGTCACTTTTAGGTATGAGACCAAGTGGCATTATGATGGATGGTTGGGGAAAAGGCTGCAAGTCCAAGAAGAAGGGAGAAAAAGACAGCAAGGAACAGCCCAGCTCAGGACATGTTCAGCCACCATTTACACCTGCCCACCTCTCAGGATAGGGGCCTGCCAACAGAACGTGAAAACTTACCACCTGTAGGGTGAATCCCATGCACAGACAATGTGCTGTGGTCCGGCAGGCTGTGCTACCACCTCTATATTCTATTCCATAGCAAGGCACTATCAACAGACAGTTTGCACCATGAAATCTGCTGAGATTATGCAGATTGTTCTGGAGAGGCCATTGAATTCAAGAGGGTTCCTCCTCTACTTAGGCAGCTACGAGATCAGTCCCAGATGTTTTTCTTTCTACCTCCTTGGACAATCATGTATTAGACAGACGTTTCAAATAACCTGCATTCCAAATTAATTTCAAATATCACTTTTTTCCAAATTACCAGTCTTCATGCCTGAGGATAATTAAGTATAAAATAAGGATACAGGAGAGGATCTATGGTATCTCTATGCTGAATTTGGCAAACTCAAACAAGAGTTTATGTACAAAGAGGAGGAGTGGAGGACAACTGCTTTTTGGCTTGAGATAGTTGAACAGATGTAAACAATGGCTGGGCAGAGATCTCAGTACCTTGCTTTTGTCTTACCAGACTTCCCTTCTATATCCCAGAAAAACCATGTTTGCTTTGCACTGCTATGGACTGAACAGGTTATCTACTCTAGGAACCTTTATTAGAATTCTCACCAGGGTCCGTCACTGTAAATTCTCGGTGAATTTGCCCTCACTGCAGTTAAGAATCTAGTTAAGTACTGCCAGTTGCTGAAGCCATAACTCTTGGCACGAGAACAGCTTGTATGAAATGCCAGTTTCATGAAAATTCTCTCATTTGATGGACTTCTTTCTTATGCATGAATCGTGCACACCAAGCTGAAAATTAAGGACATGCTCAATACTGAAAATAATAATCAAAAGAATGAAGGAGAGAAAAAAGAACATATGAAAATTAGAATTCATTATTATCACTTTAAAGTACCAGTGTTTGTAAAACATAAGCATGTGAAAGGCTGAATCTCATTTGATCAACCCAATTAGACATTAAATAATTGCAGCCAATTATGCAAATATCACACAACAATATTAATTTGTTGATCTTTTTTGAACAGTCTCAAATTCTCCTAATGTTAGACTATCTTAAGTCTTAAATGATCAATTACGAGAACCATAACTAAGTGCTGAAGAATGGATAATTGCCTAGTTATGATGTACCATACTCTTTCTATGTAAATCTGTTGCAATTAAACAAATAGGGCACATGGAGAAAGGATGTGCAGATGTTCTTTTACAATCTATTATTAGCTCAGGGAATACGACAGTTCTCTCCTAAATTTGACAAGCAAAAACAGGGAGAATGCAATACAAAATACTTGCTGTTACTTACACGTTATTTCTTTCCTTTGGTTAACAGGATAAAAAAGCAGTGGTAGAGTTCAGAGTAGGACAGCATGCAACATCAGAAGAATTTCCTGTACTACACTGAACTGTCAGATCCCTTGTTTACGTTTTACAATTTAAAATGTAGAACCTATTTGTCTGGATCCCATTTGGAAACAAGCAGAGCTTTGAGCTGGCGTAGCCAGAATAAAGCAATTAACCAAGATGTTCAAGACAACAGTTAACATACACACACTACATGTTTTCATTCTTCCCTGTAAGAAAAAACACGCATTTCTATGGGCCATTCCCGTTTCAATTCCCAAAATTTTGAAGTCTCCATCAGCTCAAAATGTGCAGTGAAAGGCAAGGTGTCTCTCTGGTCATTACAGGAAACAGTGCAAACCACAGCAAGTGAAACCATCTAGTTTCTTCACATTAAATTACTTGCAACCAATTTAAGAAGAGTTTTACACAACTTTCAGGTTTACACTGCAGTAAAATAGTTCTTGTAACTGGTCCTTATTCATTCTGCCTACTGAATAGATTACTGCTGGTATACTGAGGCCTTCATGGGGATTTTTGATATATGGTATTTGTCAACCCTAACAACATCCTGAGATGTTAAGGTATTGTACAACCACTGTGCCATGCATCTGAAGATAGATATTTTCACTTTTCCTTCTGCTTTTCCTAAATCTAAGATGAACATAAGGGACAGATTAGATAGTTCAGTAATAGGAAGCCACATGTGGTTGCTCATTACATAATCTGTAGAGATCTCCATGCCACACTCTAGTTAAAGGCACTCTTTAGTTACAATACTGGTCTCATTGGATAACACTTTCTACCCCAAGTTGCCTCTTGACATATTCCCCATGTAATTTTTGCACTCATCTAATTAAAGACTACCAGCAGCTTGTAACACAGAGTAAGATACTGAACAAAGACCAGCACACAATAGATTCAAATGGTCAAAAAAGCAGTCACACAACGCTATGGCTACTGTAAGTGAAACAACATTTTGTGCTTGCAATTGTACTCTAAAGAAAAAACTATTCAATAAATTTTAACAGTGATTACATTGTCAGAGAGAACCTTCAACTGTTCTTCGTGAAAAGATCAGATTGGACTGCAGTGAAAGACAGGAAAAGTCATGATTTGAGGGAGCAAAATGGCTAAGTAAGGGTTGCCTTTAAAATCTGACCAAAAATGAACAGGAAAGCCATAAGGCTATTCTTTAACAGTTGCATAAGGCATGGATGGTCTATTAGAAATTATATTTTGCCTTCTTAAACTATGTTAACAAATACCAGTAACTACAAAGGACTTATAAACCATGGGAGAGATACTGTTGGATCTTAAAAAAATAAAGTGCTAAATGTTTCCCTTAATACTGGCGCGTCTCTACTGCAAACTAGGACAAGAAATGTTTCACTTTTGCTTCTTATAGGATTCCAATAAAGTGTCAATAAAGTTCTACCAGTTTTACACTGAAGTAGCACTTTGGAACATTGATACAGAACATGGTGATCCTTTTTGGCAAGAGAAATCTTAAAGCTGTTCGACAAAGCTGTGTGCAAAAGGAGAAAGCTAATAAATATTACAGAATGATTGTTAGTGAACATTTGCAGAAGTTATTTCCCTAACCAGGGGCTACATGCTCTGTATTGCTTCCAAAGTATCAACACTGCATGTTTGAGAGCAGCACTAAATGAAGAATTATGTGCTTAACCAGAATGACACCAGGGTTTGAATGAAACCTCTTTCCTTCTTGTGCTAGACATTTTCTTGTTGACAGCATTGCTGGTTCCTTAATAGTAAGGCCCTTCTGCAGTACACGTGTGCCAATGGAGGCTGGAGACGTTTCACAGCGAGTGGCGAAGGGGGCAAGAAAAATATTTTGCTGATCTAAATTATGTGACTGGATGATGAAACAAATTCCTTAATCCAAACTTTGGATTGTTGTGAGGAGTGGTTGAATTTTCACAGCCGCAGTTGTCTAATCTTATTTTCTAGACGTTCGTCTGGAAGGCAACACCGTGTCTGCAACATCCAGCTCCATACCAGGCCTAACAAAGGGGAGTTTTTGTCTCAGCAGGGCCTGACCAAGCACTTCAAATCATGTCTGGAGGGATGTATTCAACTGTTACAGAGGTATGCACTGCATATCCCCATGGAGGGAAAAGCAATAGGCCAAGAGGGACCATACTGCAGGATAGATCAACTCAGAGAATTTTGGCCTAAAGGGCAGAGTTATTTGACAGAGTACGCATGAGGGGATCTAGAGGGCTATGCAAACTCAGCAGTCTCCCACACAAGCAGAGTATGAAAGGAAAGAGCATATGGCTAAATGTATTTGTTTCCCAAACACAGAACAAAAGGCAGGATAATGACAACAGAACCCCGTGGGCAGGTAACGGGCAACATCCTCGTGTTACACGATGTGTTCTGCTGGTGATGGCAGCTAAACAAACCAAACTGAAGAGCAGTTGAAGAGCATTTTACAGGTTTTTCAGACTGTACATAAGGAGGCACTAAGAAAACCATTAGGAAAGTTCTATTGCTAACATTCAGCACCTCTACCAAGAAGACAGGCTTCTACCAACGAGATTACAGTAGAAATCAAAATGATTGTGTTCACATTTGCTGGATTGTGGAAACAACCATCCTGGGGAGCAAATTGATACTTAAACTACGCTACACACTGGCAGCTACAGAAGTTGTCATTATTTGTGTCTGTTCTGTCTGGAGGGTCTGAAATCTTCCACCTTCATGATACCAGTACAGCCCAATCGCTGTCTTCTCTTCCATACTGAAACAAAGCAAAAATGGAGTTTAGGAATAAAAGTTGAAAGAAACAGTGTACAGTTATGATAAATTCTTAGGTCTGTCCTCAGAAAGATTTGTATACACCACTCTGACAGTAGTTTCCATTATTTCTTAAGCCTTTACTTCTGTCTTTGATTTGAGCACAGCCTAAAGGTAACTTGAAGCTTTAACCATATTCCAACAGGTAGACTAGGAAAGGGCAATACTGATAATCACTAGAGATGATACAGAATAGTCCTGCTTCACTTCTATCAATTTAATGGAGTTACTCCCTAGGGACTGATCACTAATTCTGTCCTAAGTAAGCCCCTGCTCAAGCTCCAATAAACAAACACATTTTATTTCCATTCATTTTCAAGGCGGCTTTTTATTACAACATTCTGATTGAATGTGAAATAAAACCACCATGAATACCAGAGAGTACCATTACAAAGAACTGTAATCCAAAAGAAAACACGGCATCTTTCCATACACAAACCAACAGGATCACCAGGCAGAAACAAAGGCAACCTATGGCATGGAGTTGTATCCTTCCAGGAAAGGACACAATCCCAAAGCAGCACTTCTGGTTGCTAAAGTGGCTCCATGTTCTAAAGGTCTGTCACCAGTCCTGTAACCAATGCTCCAGAGAGATCCCAAAACACACATGGGACTCAACTAAGTAAATAAAGCAGAGGTGGACACACCAGAGGCAGATGTGACTTGCGAGTCCTTTCCCTCATAGTGCGACATTTAGGGAGCTTAGAAACACTTTCAACCAAGAAATAAAGACTGATTTTAGAGGCTGAAAAGATCTCTTAATGATTTTTTCTCCAGAGTGGGTAAAAGGAGGTTTCTCCAATCCAGGTTGTACATCATCAGGAGAGGAGATAAAGGGACAGGGAGAAGACAACAGCTCCAAATCAAGATGAGTCAGAAAAAACACACTTCTAGATCCACAAAGTTCGGTGTGTTTCTGTTTTACTCTTTAATCCAGCAGATAAAGACTCTAATAGACTTTCACATGTATCACATTTACTTTTTCTTTTCATTACTAATTCTGCTGTCATCAGTGTAGTTCCCAGTTGTCACTGTGGTTGCCTTGGGAATTCTAACCAAGGAAAAGCAGATGTGTTGTTAGTTTAACCGCAAAACCTGAGATTACCTTCATGTGCAGCAATTCTGTTGAGGGTGGGGACAAAGAGAGAAAAAAGAGATGTCTGTCACCTTCCTATCACTGGTACTCAGGGAAAAGATGGCATTCCCACCTCCTCCAAACCAGAGAGCAGGCAAAGGCCAGGGGATTATTTGTCAATTTTGCTGGTTTTAGGTATTAGTATCATCTAATGCTCTCAATGTTGATCAGAAACTGCAAGAGATCAGTACTTGGTCTGGGTTGCCACTTGCTACAGTTTGCACCTGTTTCAGGAACTAAAGAGGGAATGAAGGTGTGATATCACAATCGAGATGTTTTCATTCCAGAAATAAAAGCAGGTTTAGCTTCCTTTTCTACTTTGGTCAAAGACTTTGTGACCTCAGGTTTGTCAATCCCATCCCTCTTCCATTGCCCACCACCATTCATAAACACGCCATTACTTTAGACAGTGTAAATTATTTAATCTCAAGTATTTATCAGCCTTTAGTAATCATGGTATCCACTCAATGAAAGGAAGGGAAATGCACGTCACAGTGCTACTACTGCCTCTCTCAACTGGCATGAGAAATGGAATCAGTTCTGCCCATGAGTTTCTAATTTGTCACTCCAGCTCTAGTTCCACTGAACAGCTGTTCACACCCAAAGAAATCCTGTTGAACACAGCAGACTTGTTAAAGAACAATGCGCAGCAGGAACACAGACTTGGGAACACAATAATGAAAAAAGTATGAAAATGTTAAAAAAGCACGTACTGTACACAAGGGAATTGGTATAATAACACTGGATATGGAGCCCTGCATCTCCTGGTCACAGGTTCACATGCAGGACAGTAGTGCTGCTGAGAATTTGAACTTTTTTACAAATGTCTGTTGTTTAGCATGAAATAAATACATTGCCCTGTTCAGGCAACAGCACAGACACCAAAGCAGAATTTGGCTGTAATTTCCATTGAAATTTATTCTTCGGAACTTGAAAATTCTGTCCCAAGGATATGTCAATGGTCAAGTGACACTGCAAAGAAATCTTTCGTATTTTCACTCCTGGTGGAAAATATAAAAGATCTTGATGAAAGGCCCTGGAAACTCCCCTGACATTTTAAGAATATTAGATATTGCATTTTGTGTGTTGCAACACTCTTTTCTGTATGACATATATCATAGTGCACTAGTAGCAAATTTACTCTTGGTATGTAACTAATGCACACAGGGCATGTATACAGTTGAAAAGCAAAAGGGCCATATGCATGGTTGTAAAGTGAAAAGGCCAAAGAAAAATAATATTTAGTAACAATCCACATTTTTTCAGCCTCCTCCTGAGCCTTCTGGTGGTGGAAAACCAGAGGGATAAGACAAGAGAGTAGAAAGCGATTCCAAGAAAATTCCACCTAAATATGAGGAAAAACTTCTTTACTGTGGAGGTGACTGCACACTGGAGCAAACTGACCAGAGAGGGTGTGGAGTCTCCTCACTGGAGAAATACAAGAACTGTCTGGATGCACAGTGTGCTCTAGGATGGCCCTGCTTGAGCAGGGAGGTTGGAGCAGATGACCCACTGTGGTCTCTTCCAGCCTGACCCATTCTATGGTTCTGTGATCAGGGAGGGCATGGAGGAAGCCTCAGGGTGCAGGCTGGATAAATTTGTCTTAAGCCACTCACTATTGGACAAGGGAGAAAGACACTTATCACAGGATTACTGTCAGGAAGTTAAAGATTTTTAGTAGCAAATCTAACACCTTGAGCCAAAAGGTAAGAAGGTAGAATGGAAACCATCAGACTTAATTTGAAGAAATCCTGACAGGACGGCCATGCAACTGCTATCAGATCTTAAGTAAAGGGGCTTGTAACTGGTCAAGACCAACTTCTATTCCCAAATCCCTCCCACCATAAACTACACTAAATAAGGAAAAGGAAACAGGGAACTAAAATAAGAAGGGCCATCACATGCTGATCCTTGACTTTACCTCAAATGGTATTGGTTTCTATGCCCAGACATGGAGATAAAGCATAGATTCCAAATAGGGTGTGATATTTAGCAAATCACAGATAAAGGAACTGTTTCAAGAACAAGAAGTGACTGTGTGACTGGAAAGATGCTGAGCAAGAGAAACATTGATCAGTTGGCTGTGTCCAGTGAGTGTTTACTGCTTCACTCACCTCTTTATTGATTAGCATGTACTCATTTGTGGTCATGTTTAAGATGTCTAATAATCCTGGGTTTTCCCCTTAAAAAGGAACCTATAACAACAGTATTAGATGTCCCTGGTAACAGTAATATCTTGCAACACTTATCCAGCTTCCAAGATGCATAGTGAAAACTTCTATTACACTTCATCCCTATCATGTTTTCTCAAGGAAAAAACAAGAAAATTGATACAATAATCACATCAAACGAAACAGTCTATATTCATATATAATGCTCCCTATAGTAGCACTACCAAAAAGATTATTTTCCATTGCTTTCAAATGTTCACCTTTTATTATTTTATCTGGTTATAGAAAACACCTTACCTGGATATCACTCAGCTTATTCAGGAAACGAGTTGTTAACTGAGGCCCATTCTCCATAGTTGGAATGTGCAAATGCTGACATGGAATAAAGGAGCGGGAGAGGGGGGAAAGAAAGAGTAACATGTAATAACATGTAATAGCCTTATACACATATGAATACCTTATGGTTCCAATTTTAATAAATATTTATCATGCTGTCTAGCCCTCCTTATGAGCAGGCAAGGGTTGTTGCAATGTTGGGTTTTTTTACAGGAGGGCACACTGAGCCAGGGAAAAGTTAGATTACTTGAACTGTTATGCTGTTTTTAAATAAAGGCTAACCTAAGCCTTCCAAAAGATCTGCCCAAAACAGAGGGAATATTATACAGGCAAGAGTAGTAACATTATATACAGTATTTCATTTCAAAGTATACTGTGTAGAAATACATTTACAGAATTTACAACTCAGAACCTTGATGTCTCTCATATTATCTTAGCATCAGATAATAACAATTAATTTATTCTAGTTTATTAATTCAAGAAGTATCACCTGACAGGTAATTACTTGTCATGTTTAATGGAACAAAGCACATCCCTATATGCAACTGCAGTACTCCAGCCTTCTGAACTAACTTTGTGCTGGCCAAACAGCATCAAGTCTTCTTAACAGTCTGAATGCCTGTGCAATTCCACCTGTGCAGGAGAAATCTCTCACAGAGTGTAGAGTAGGTGGAAGTGGCTGTGCACCCTCCTGAAACAGCTCTTCCATCAGAGCTGCCATGAGGGGTGAAAAAGAGATAAACTTGGGAAGGAAACACTTCAGTGGCCTGGAAATTTGGTTCCCTGACAAAGTATTTCCTCTCTTCACCTTTCCCAGGAGCCTTAGCTTTGGAAAAAAGTGTTCAATAAAAGAAATACAGGAGAATGTATTTTTCTGTATTTGCAAACAGGTTGAAGGGGTGAGAACTACTTTTCTTTTTTTTTTTTTCATTTTCCATGGAATTCAATTTTCTGGTTTTAACTATTAAAAAAAAAAAACAACCCAGAAGACAAGAGGGAATGTTCCCTTTTGACAACAACACACCAGTAACTCACTTGGGAAACAACATACTGACACTGTTCACCCTTCCAGGCAGCACTCCTTTTCTATCTTGTTTTTTGCTTCAGCTAAAATTAATTATGGTAAAATTCTGAATAAAGAAGGAAGGAGGAAAAAAAAAGAGACATTTTCTTACCTTGCCCTTATATAAAATTTTAGAGATAGGACATACAACACAAGCCGTTCCAGCACCAAACATCTCCTTTACTCTGTCCTCTTCCAAGGCAGCTGTCAGATCACTCATGGTGATGTATCGCTCAGACACTTTGAATTCTCCCTGCACAAGAAGAATCGACCATAAAAATTGTAAAAAGTTTAAAAATGTTTACATGTTTGTTTTCCATGTTGAGACATCTTTAATAGAACTATTAGCCTAGTGGCAGTCAGTCAGGTTTTGGCTCTGATCTTGTGATCTTTTCAAACCACCCAGTATCACACAAGACAGACTTTAATCAAAAGAACAACCTTCAAGGAAGCCAATGGTTTGCCAGACACAATGATTAAGTGACACTTCCCTCTGTTTTAGTACAGAATATCAGTATCACATTAGGGTGTAACACAGAAGAATATGTAATTTGTTATGTGACACAGGATCTGAATACTCATGGTCCCTAACATGCTTGAGTTTGTACAAGAATTACTCAATTATATCAAGAAAGCCTTTGAATCCCACTCTCAAGACGATTCCTAAGCAAAGTACATTCTGTTAATTCCACCTGCAAGGCCAACTAGATGTGATATACTTTTTTTAATCCCTAGTGAAATTTCACACTGTAGCCTGCACACAGCTAAAATTAACATATACAAAAATTATGCACACACACAAAAATTAACTGCACTGCAGGTACGAGGAAAGCAATTCATATTGGACAGTCTTAACACTGCAAGTATTTTACCTTCTGCAAGTATTGAAGAATGCATAGCAACTGACTGAGGGGATGTGTTTAAAAGGAAAAAATAAACATCAAACGTTGACATTTTCATTTAAAGGATTTATGGTATTTTTTCCTATTTATGATAGGACATTACTGTCCTATCAGACCAACCTAAAGCTTAGCCTTTGTTTTATATGTAAGCTTTTTAACATAAAACAGAGATGCTTATGATGGCAGAAAATATGATTAGCTCTGGACAGGACAGTATTTGGAGAGAGAGAGGCAGGGACATAGTGCAAGCAGAGTTTCAGACAGGTTAGGGAGTGGATGTCAGGAAGAAGAAAACAGTCTTTGTGAGAGTAGATTATTTAAGAGGACTAAGGTGAAAATCTGGTATCTCACAAAAAAAGCTCTATCAGCTGGAAATGTCTGTCTGTCTTGTAAAGGAGATAAGGCTGAGAAGTGTGCATGCATATCTGCACTTGGGCAGTACCAGAACACATAAAGATACATAAAAACTCAGGGCAGCTCATCAAAGCCACACATGCACCACTAAATACATGCCCAGCACTCCCCACTGCAAGTTAGGCATAAGTGATGTAACTGTGAACTCTGTATCAGGAAGTCTTTCAGATACAGGTGATTGGAAGCTGAATTAATACCAGGGAGAAAGTATCACACATGTCTGTGTTATTCCTGTTGCCCCACCCTAAACATAAGCCTGACCAAAACCAGGAGACAGGATACTGGGCCTCATGAGCCTTTATTTTTACCCAAAATGCAGTAAAGCCTTTGAATAGGCACAGTGAACAGTTTGCTG
>JAWWMP010000041.1:71921130-71941354 GCA_035047865.1 Dendrocincla tyrannina | reverse complement strand
AGGCACAGTGAACAGTTTGCTGCATTTGAAGACATGAGGTAGTCCCAAGTGTCCAAATAAGTTCTTGGATGGCTACAGTACAGAACAGGAACTGGAAGCAGACAGATGACTTCAAGTCTGTGGCTAAGTAGGCTGCATGCTAGTTAGTGGAAACAAGGCTGGAAGCCTGAGAACTGAATGGAGAAATAGCGTGGTGACGACTGAACTACAGCTATGGTCATGCACGGTAATTCTTTGTTCCCTTGCTTTAAATTGCCAGTAGTGGTGGATTTAATGAGAATTTTCATGTTAAATACTACACAGGGCTATTTTAACAAGCTTGGTATTGTTCTGTGTGACAGGTGTGGGCATTCTGAGGATGGTGCTGGGAATCTATGAATTAACATGCCTTTAGTTCCTATTTTGGTTAAGGGATTGAGTGCACCCTCAGCAGGTTTGCCAGCAACACCAAGCTGTGTGGTGCAGTTGACATGCCGGAGAGAAGGGATGCCATCCAGACAGCCCTTGAAAGTCGAGTTTCAGACAGGTTGAATATGACTCTGAGCAATTTGATCTAGTTGAAGGTGTTCCTATTCATTGCAACATGGTTGGAGTAGATGCCTTTAAATGTACTTTCCAAGGCCAGGTTGGATGGGGCTCCGAGCAACCTGGTCTAGTGGAAGATGTCCTTGCCCGGGGTAGGAGGGTTGGAGAAAGATGATGTTTAAGGTCCTTTCTAACCCAGGTCATTCTATGATTCTGTGAACCCAGATTACTCTATGATTCCATGATTTAACCAGATCAATTGAACTTTAAGTCACTAAGCACCAGAATTGTTTACTTCTGTTGATGTTATAACTTGTTTGAAACCGTTACTGTCAAGGCCAAAACACTCACCCAATTTCGTGCCAGATCCAAAATGCTTTGCCTTGTCACTCCTGGAAGGATGATGCCATCTAAAGGTGGGGTTGCCAGTTCATTTTCTGCCAAACACAAAAGAAACAAAAACACTAGTTAAAAAACAACCACAGTAACAAAAATATTTACTGATTCTACACCAAACATGTGGGTCTCTTCAAACCCAGCATATGCCATAATTCTATGGCATCAGAAATATTCCCTACCCAATAAGATGCAGCTTTTATCAGAGTTCAGTAAGAAGACAAATTACAGAAACTCCATTTAAATAAACAGTTGTTGAATGTTTGGAACCTTTTGAGTACACTTCAGTGGGTGGGGAAAAAACATATTTCATACATTAATATATACATGGCTAATACCTAATAGCAGGTTTCATTCCTCAGTGCATTATGGGTTCACTGTACAACTACTGGAAACCAACAAATGGTTCTGTCTTCAAATTCTGAAGAGAGACGCTGATGGAAAGCCACATCTAATAATCCCAGGGCAGATCACTACTTTCTCTGAACTGCTTCACTTAATTTAGAAATATGGGATTTAGTATACCTACTTCATGGCAGCAATATGAAACATTTATCAAAACTTTTGAAGTCCATTTACTGAGTCAGTAAAGCAGTGGAAACCTTGCCAACCCTCCTTGAGAGGAGACTTCCTTAATGACCTTTTGTAGTAGGTTACACATCCATTTCCCCCTCCCCAATTTTCTCTTTACACAAGTAGAGTAGTCCTAAGAAAATTCGAACAACAACAATTCAAGTTCTTCAATCAGTTTGGTTTGCTAGCTTGCGTTTCGATTTCTTTAAAAGCCACATTAGATAAATATTAATCTAACATAACTAATGAAATGGTAGATAAATGGTAATCCACACTTGGTAAATAATCCATACTTGGTAAATACCTGAGTTAAAACACAAACCTGTATGTAGACTTTTTTCCTCTATCTGATCTTTGCTGCAAATCACCATATCTTTCATTATAAACCAAGCTTAACATTTAAACATTTCAACATTTAAAACAAGTATAAATATTTTAAATAAGTATATTTGGTAGTTTCTATTATCAGAGACTACTGATCATTTACTCTCTTCAGATAGAGACTTTTAAGACAGTCTCAAATTTGCACTGAGAAGTCACGACATCCAGTCTTTCAGCAATCTTCATATTGTTTCCTAACCATTTTCTTTCCCCAGTGATAATCCACTTTCTTTCTTGATCTTATAAGGATACTACCCTTCTCATTAAATCCATAAACCATTAAGAGTTCTGCTTATATTTCACCTAGGTCATAAAAAAGAACAAGATATGTATCTTTAAGTTTTTATCATGTTCCCATCTCTCTGACTGCAAAGAGATCAATGAATCCAGGCCTGTTTGAACCTCTCAAAGGAGAAGGTGCCCTTAAAACATTTCTAAAAGTCCTGTGAAAAGTTGCAGCTGGGTAGAAGGGAGAAACACAGTATTTGTCCTTGGACTGTGAGAGCAGGTTGAGCTCAGCTGCTCAATACTCTGTTTTCAGCACTTGAGTAGATAATTCCGTGTACAAACACTGCCTGCTAGTCACCCAGAGTACACACAGCTCCAGACTGACTACACCATGGGCTCTCCCCACTCTGCAAGAGGGGGCACTGGGATGGGATAGGGGAAATGGGGGTTAATTAAATGAAACTGGTCATTGAATCTGCTACTCACTGTCCATTTTCTCAGGAAATCTGTTACTTTTTAATGTAGCCAGCCCTGGATTTTTTCATTTGGACCAGGAGTTTCTCCTGTCTATGCTTCCATATTCCTTTCATGAAGATCCATACACACATAAGTAATAGATGTGAACCGCCATGCCAAAATGTATAGAAAAGCTGCCCTAGAATGAGCTGTATGTTCTGCTCTTGACTAATCCACGGTGCCATTCCCTAACCTATTCCAGGCTCCTAAGCTCAGCAGTGATCTCTTCTTTCTCATACAGTCAAGAATAGCAGCTTTCCTATCTTGGAGTCTAGAGATCACCACTCCTAATTGTGATGCATGTCTGACCCTAAGTCTGGCACAACTACCAAAAGAAGAGGATTTTAAAACTTTCATAAGCCACAGAGTTTCACCTGATTCTGAACACTGAAAACCTGATGTCCTGCATTTGTGACCCAGTCTCATACAAGTGCACTCATTTCTTTAAGAGGAAACTTAAATACTGTGGACTTTGATACCAAAGATTGTCACTACTCTTCTCTACTTGGTGATGTTGCCATAGATCTTGTCCAGGACCTGTTTAAGCTCAGTAACATATCTTATTGATTTGAGCTAGTTTGAAAAGAGGCCAGGTCAAACCAGCTGCCAAGCAGCACTGAGCAGACAGGACATGGAAGTCTCAAAATGTTTCAAACAGCCTGCTCTGCAGAATTTTATCAAGTATACATATGATGCCTACCAGCTTGGGGCCACCCAGGGAACATCTGCTCCCCTGGTATCCGGCAGAGATGACAACGCCATCCAACACGGTATGCCAAAAGCTCATCCTCTCTGTGAATTGATGCCAAACCAGGCTCCATATGACATCAGTTTGTCCACCTCCTAAAACCCAGACTGTGAGCTTACAGACTCCATTTGCCTTCTGAAGTATTTTGACTGGCTGGAAGCCTTAGAAAGTATAGTTGCAAAAAGGGGGGGGAAAGGCACGTGAAGGAAAACATTAGAGCTTCTCTTCAGCTGACTCCTGCTACTATTCTATTGTTATAGCAGTAGCACTATCAGCCCAGTGCTCCATTAAACCAGGCACAGTATAAGCTTGCTATAACAATGGAATTCCATCACTGTGTTTAAAGGGGTTTTTAAAATGAGGTCTCACATGTTACACACCTTCAATTTTTACACACCTGTATTTATGAACATAGAGCAGGTAAGATTACAAACACTGGATGCCTTTAGTACTAGTCACAGTAAAATAAGGCTGAGAAAATCACCTAAATATATTTTATCAAAACGAAAATTCCAAGTGAACTTCAGGGTCAAGGGGAACCCAGGAAACCCTGTTTTCACTATGATTAACAGCTGACTTCCTCACCCAGTTTGTTCTGGACCTTTCTGTTTCTTTCTCCTAATTTCCCATCAGGCTTTTCTTCCCTCATGCAATCAACGATGTCTTTGTGTCTGTCAATTTGCCTTCCTCAATTACTTCCTCCTCCTTTCCTTTGTCTGCCATCTCATTCATTTGCTGCTGTTCCCCCCATGCTACTACTATGGCTTTGTGTTAGAGCAGAAGGTAGTCTCCGTATTTTCTTTGTAGTCTACTTATACAAGATACTTCTGCAGCACAAATAATCTTCCAGCTAGAGAACACTAAGCAAAATTACCTTAATTTTTACCTGTTTCAGAGAATCTTTTAACATATTTATTTTTCATTTTGTGAAATTTTGAAGTGGGTACTATTACCACCATTTCAACAGCAGCACTATTAAATAATGCCTGAATGCTATTCACAACCCCTTAACATTAGAAGTGGAGCCCAAAGGGTTCCAAATTATTCTGAAGAAACTGAAATTTTCAAAAGTGCACACAGATTCCATAGCTAGCCATCTTCAGGTTGTACAAAGGTTTAAATTTTAAGGTTTTCCATTAAGGCAAGCCTATATTCTAGGCAGAACTGGCATTGTTACAGGAAATGAGTTTCAGTGTCAACAGTTTCTTTGAAGAGTTATGTGCTCTGAAGAGGCAGGTGCAAGAGACTGTAGGGCGACCAAAGTTTTCACTTAGTGAACATGAACTGTAAGCAGGATTTGATGAATGAAATGCCACACCCCTGTATTCACACAATAGTAGATATCCAGATACAGTCATATTATAAGCCTCTGCCAGAGCAGCAGTGGGAGTGCAAGAAAAACACAGAACACATTATTTTAACAAAAACTGAGTAGTTTCCCTCCCTACTCCCGCCTTACAAATAAAACATTTGTCATGCTCCTCGTGCCACCAGGGTAACAGGTCATGTTTAGTCACAAGGCTGTAAGTGAAAATGTAAAGCAAAGGCTTGCAAGAAAAGCCTTCTCCCACGGGAAGCACGTATGTCCTCCAGTCCAGGCTTCACTGGGATGGTACTCTCGTTATAAATGAAGAAGAGCAGCTCGGACTGCTCAGCAGTGACCTCAGAACACACTAAGGCATTTTCCTTTTGATGATGATCTGAAATTTCTGCCTCACTTTGTTTGATCTCTCTCTCAGCTGCAACATTTGCATAACAAAACCACACCACAGCCTAAGTAAGAATCCTTTGTGAAGTGACAGAGCACAACGACAAGCCCTTTCTAAACTCCAGTGTATGCCATAGGCAGGTATGTGTTGACACACACTGGCAACAGGAGCGTTCCTCGGCCAAAGATCCCCTAAATTAAGCATTACTCAACACGCCGCGAGCCAGCAAAGTGCTGCAGTGAGGATAACGCTGTGTCCTGTGAGGTGGCAGGTCTGCCAGCACACAGCCTGCTTGGGTGGCATGAATTACAAGTTGTTTGCTACGGCCACCTCACAATAGTACCATTCACTGGTGCACTGGTAACACAGTGATTGGCAGATCTTTGGAACGGTGCGGTGCTGCAGCTGGATAATTCCAGCATATTCCTGGTTTAAGCACAATGAGAACATTGAATTCTAATTATGTCCTTGCTTCAGTGTCCTTTCCCTGGGCAGAACAAGCCAAAATCTATTTTCATGTCTCTCCAGCAGTTGCACAAGGCATAAATTTGGCCATCTAGCTACACTGACAAATCTACTGCTGCTATAATGACAAGAAAATTTCTAATATTTATTGCTTCATTCACAAAACTTTATGGACTCATTCAACACTGAGGGAGTATCATCCCCCTGCTTACAAAAGTGGTAAAGATTTTTCAGATGAGCAAGCAATGAAACTGGAGATGGGAGTCAGGTAGCTGAATTCCCATTACTCTACACTAGCCAAAGCACACTGCTGTCCTTACAGAATGTTGCCTCTGTACTCTGCAGCTGAGCACTGTCAGAAAAGTGTCACTTTTCAAGGATACCCATGGTACTGTGATGAAATCTGAGTGTAAACTCTGCAGCTGCTGCCATGCAGAAATTCAGTAGCACTTCATATTCGTGAAGGGTCAGCATTCATGGAAGTCAGGAGGTATCCTTTTATTCACTTGCCTGCACATTGGCTCAGTCCTTTGAAGAGTCGTATAGTCTTCCAAACCAGTTATCAGGTGCACCTATCATTTCTTGAGCACTGAATATTTGCATACATAGTGGGTGATTTTGAGATGTTTTAATAGTTGGCTGCTCATTAACTAGATAGTTCTCTAATCAGCATGTACATTGCTCAGAGATGACTGTGGGTACAAAGAGGTAAAAATAGCTTCAAGAATGGTGCCATGTCTTGAAAGCATCATTTGAGCGTTAGTGATATGGAACACTGGCTTACATGTTTCTCTCTGTCTGTCACCACTGGACAGAACTTCAAATTCTTCAAAGAAAGAGCATTTCTTCATCAGTTGGATGCTGAAATACTTCTGACTATGCTTTGGGAACATCTGACTGCCAGAAAGTGATGATGGGAGCCACTCATGCTCAAAGCCACAGAGTCTGAACAGGTGCAGAGCCATAAGCTGGTCTTTTAGTACCTCTGTATTGTTTCTAAGACAATACGTCCCTGGAGATCAACCTGCTAAAGCTGACACCAAGCCTGAAGCGTGACCCTGTGTACGTGTAGGCTCTGCCTTTCTGAGCACATGGACTGGCCCAGCAGTTTAGTATGTTATCAGCATTCACAGCTGCTCCAGAACCTCCTCTTTCACAGTGATATAACTAAGTCACCTATTAGTTTTCAGAAGAGAGTAGCATTCTCCTATGTTAAGTCATCTTCACTTAAAAGTTCATGATCTGCACACTAGGGATAATTGTGTGGATTATGGTCCCAGCTGTCTACTCCATTACAGTTTGTTACTATACCTCCATCTTCATTTATCCAGTAGAGAAACAGATTCATTGTTCCAACTTCAGTTATTTGGTGATCTTCTCCATAGAGCCACAAAACCTGCTGGCAGCCAAATTCCAGGGCTTCTTGTTGGGCATAAATAGCAGAACCGTAATTCCTTCAGAAACAAAAGAAAGAGCAAACAGTTAGGACTATCTGGTTGGGTATCTTCATTTTTAAGCATGATTTTGTGTACATATACCTTAGGAGCAAGTACTCTACACAGTCACTGCTTGGCCCTGGGATATTTTCATTGCAAGTACTCTATCAGTATTTTACTAGATCATTTGTATCTACAATCCAAAAATTTTGAAGGGCTGAAGAGCATCAACAGATCAAACATATCCATCCAAACTGTCTTAAAAGTACCTCTTGTTTCACATGCTGGACATTCTAATTACTGCAATTAAACGCCTTAGGAAAGCATTTATCTTTATTTAGCAGTTGACATCCTGGAGAGAGAGCAACAATTCCTGTCCAGCACATGGCTTAAAAAAAAACCCCAAACACAACAGCAAACAAAAAAAATCATCTACCTCATCTCATATATATCAGATTAACAGATGAGTAACATATGTCAGATTAACCTCTTGGAGCACAATATCAGCAGAGATGAGTTATTCCTTTTCCAGTAAAAGATATTCACAGAACTAGTATCTTTAGGAGCTGCAAATGGGCCTTGATTAATTCCATATCCTTCAGGAAAAAGTGTTTTCCTAAAATGCTGCCTACAGAGTGAACCCAACTGAAAAACACCTTGTTTACTCTCTAGCTGCTTTGAGGGAAAAACAATCCCTTTCACTTCTGATGTTCAACAATCACCAAGACCCAAAGCCAGCAGCTCCAAAATGCAGACCACGCTGAAGTCAAGTTCTAACGCCCAGGCACACATCAAGTCAGAAGTGACTCCAGCCTAATCCTTATTTTTCACAGCTGATGTATGAAGGAAGCACAGGAAACGACGTATTTCTAAAAATTAGCAAAATCTCAAATATCAGACTGAACAAAGGAAAGCTGTTTTCTTGCCCTCTGATTATACTACAAGCTCATCTGAGCAGCAATTGACAGTTACCAACTTTCTGCCAAGCAAAGAATCTCCCAGGTAGGGACAATACTAAGGATGTCTAATTGAGTGACCTATTTACCCAGCTCCAAGTTGCTTGCTCTGGTCACATCTTAAGCAGCTTCCCTCTACAGGTCAAGTACTTGGGCACTAACAATTATGTTTCTAATTAACTAGTGCTTAGGCTAGTTCAGCAGACAACTGTCAGACTAAAGTCAATGCAGATAATTTTCTCTTCTTTCCTTAAACCCCCAAACTCCCCCAGCTAACTGTAGATGGCTTGTCAGGACAGCCTGCCAAGGAAGGAGGTCAGCAGCCAGTGCTGCTCCCTGCCCACTTGGCAGCAGGCTGCTGTACTGAATGATGCTTCACAGAAGTGATGTCTTCAGGGTCAACTGCAGCAAGGGGAAGAGCCAAAGCATTACATGGACACCTTCCAGGTCCAGTTCCCTAGCTTGAGATGCTGTAAAAAACCAACTTGGCTGGTTGTTATATTCAAACAAAAATGTGCAAACGAATAGTACAAATAATATTTGCAAGGTACAATATTGAAAACTACTGCATATAATGGCTCTAGCTCTCCTGGGTTAGATATTTTATTAAAAATGCAGCCTGTTTTGTGAGCTGCATAGAAAATGCAGAATAATGTTTTCTTACCCTCCCACTTTGCAGTCCCCCGTTCCTCCTTTCCAGGCTCTTATGTATTTTGGATCTGCCCATAAAGATATTGGATTAAAGGTCCCACTTGCAAAGTAAGGGCCCACAGGGCTCAGTATGACATACAGTAGGGCTTTAGTTGGCTTCTTCACTCCAAGGGAAGGCTGAAAATCAGGAAAGTAAACAAATCAAAAGTTACTGGTATACTTCAACCATCAGGTGCTTGCGAAACACTGCTTTCAGTGGAAATGCAGCATGAGGGCTTTTATGAGGACAATGCAAAATGCTGCAATGAAGAGAAAATATTTATGCAACTTCCTGCCCTAGCCAAGAAACGTAACAACCCTAATTTTATATACTGTCACTGTTCACTTAAAGCCATTCCATTTACCTATATATTATTCTAATTTTCTCAGAGAGTTTTGAGAATTCAGAAATAAGCTTAACATGGTACTACATAATTATATGAATTAATCATAGCAGAAGCCTGAAAAGCCTTCTGGAGGAAGGAGGGGCAAGGACCACTGCTAGCAATAAGAACAGTGGAGAAACAACTGTCAGCTGCATTAGTGAGGAGAATTAGCCAGTGCCACTAGAACTGGCATTGGCAGAGTTGAGTCCTGGTGTTGTGAATGGCTGTGTGACAGGTAAAATCATTTGCCTGCTGGAAATAGTTCACACAACAGCACAGGAAATAACCTGGAACATATCACTTTTTTCCCCGCCTCTCTGAGGAGCTTCCTATACTGCAAGCCATCACCATCAATACTTGAAGGTGTAGGTGAAGTTTTGTACTGGTCAAAGCCAAAGCCTAAAGCCTATGGTAGGAGACTCTCTTTAACGACGTGATTCTGCAAAGCTTGGGATTGACAACAGAATCACAAAATTATTATGCTGGAAGGCATCTCTGGAGGTAATTTTGTGCAACCTCCCTGCTCAAGCAGGGCTACATACAAGTGGTTGCCCGTGATTCTTGGGATCTTCTATACAACTGAATGGGTTACTATTTTTTTTCCACTCTGAGAAATCAGTCTTGTAAAAGGAACAAGATCATTCTTGATTTTTAAGATTAGATCTCATCACTGAAAAAAAGTTACTGAACTTAAATCTTTAGGACCAAAGCAAAAAAAACCATTCTTCTTTCTGAAAATCTGCAACTAGTTTACAAATATTAAATCAGTGGAATCCTAGAACACATGTGAAATGTATAACGGTCATGTATAGTAACTACTTACAGATGTGGATATTGCTAAAGAGTAACTTGCCTAGTTTGGAACCCTACATTCTTGAGCTTCCTTGTCCTATGTTTTACTATTATAAGTTTCTCTCTTGCTACTGCTAAAACAGAAAAAAAACAAAACAAAACAAAAAAAACCAACAAAAAATGCTCTCAAAGTTTTCATTAAAATAAATGCTCTGTTTCTAATTCCCTTTATCAATACTACAGGCTTGATTCATACCCACGTGAAACTCAGAGGGTACACCCTAATACCTAATTGCTCAGGAATCTCTTACAAAGCCAGGTTTATCTGCATTCAGTTATAAATTGACATGAGAATTTGTTCTTAGTTCTGTTAAAATGCCTCTCAGAAGAGCTATCTTAATTTACTGGGTAGAAGCTTACAAAATCTCCTCACTAAGGTCAGGAGGGAGGCACGGGCTTAAATCACAAAATGTACACAACAAACTTCTGTTCCCTCACGTTTTCTCCAAACTATCAGGATATTAAAGGCACACATTACCATGTCACAAATAACTATGCTTTCTTTCAGTGCAAGCCCTAAGTTAACGTAAATTTTTCCCTTCCCACTCTGAGTAGTTAATCCAAGTTTACTTTCTGTGCTCTGAACCAATGTGCCCACTAAGTGGCAGTGTGGTCAACATTAAATTCGTGCAGTGGCACTACAGGTGAGGAACTCAAAAGTAAAAACAGCAATCCTGTCATGTACTGCCTGCTACCTATTTCCCTTTATGGATGAAGGGTTTTGCCTCGTACCTAAATACAAAGAAATTGAGAGGGGAAAGAAAGTGTTTCACACCTCGGTTCCAATTAAGGTAGGACGGATATAGAGGCTGGCAGCAGTTGAGTATGGGACCCACTCCTTTTCCACTTCCACAAGCTTCTGGATGCACTCTAACAGCTCATTCTGGTCAAAAGACTGGGAAGAAAAAGCAAAAGGAGAAAAGCAAATGGAGAAAAACAGCCAGAACACCGTGTGGTCTTTACAGATACATATGCTACAAGGAACACTTCATCAGCTTTTGTAACAGTGGCAGTCCGTAGAGGTTCACAGGACCTACACACATCATCTTCCTTTAGTTCTTTCTCTACAGAATGAAAGATCCCATGGTCTTGGCCACTGTGCCTTTTTGTACAGTATCCTGAATGCTCTCCTCTGGTCCAAAGTACCATCCTGAGATACTAAAAAGGAGCCACTGACCCTCCTCTCCCCCAAGAGAACTCCCTGTACCTCCAACACCTTCACTTTGGCATGTAACAAGCTTTGGGACCACCTCTTCTGCACAAGAGTGCTTTGGGTGACAACTCCAAGGGGCCAGCAAGTCTCACAGTTCTACAAAGTTCCCAAGTTTTTACAGCAATAAAGCCAGTAAACATGGGAGAAAAGTCACTGGCCAAGATACAGCTGCTGATAGCAGTGGAAGTTGCTGGCATGACCAAAAATGAAGGCACTCAGAGGGTGAATGACTTAAGTGAAGCGGAAAGAAGAAAAGGAAGAATATTAAGCGCCAGAACAGATTAATCAGCTGTCTGCATGCAAATACCTGCACCATTCCTCAGAAATAGACCGCGTACATCTGAGGCAGCAGGGAGACAACAAAGGAAGCAAAATGTTGTGCTGACTTTTAAAAAAAAGCATTTCAAACAGTTTCCTTCAAGGAGTAAGATCTGTTAACAAAGTTTAACTGAACTATTGTAGAGTTAGTGTTTGATAAATGCTATACTACTGAAAAGTTTCAGAGGTTTGCACCCCTCAAATGAAAATATGCTGTGGGTTAGGGTGAGGAAGATGCCTTGGCTACGTACTGGGAGAGTCATTCTCCTTGCTGACCGCGCCATCCTGTCCATGTTGAGCGTTGGCCGGAACAAGCGGATTTTGCCATCCACTCCTCGGTAGGCCTTCATTCCTTCAAACAACTACCAAGCCAAAAAAGGAGGGAAAAGAGACCAATTGATGATTGAGACATGTCATGCCCACGATGTGCAAATGCAGAACACACCCTTTGGAAATGAAAGAACTTCACTTTCCGGCTCACAGTACTCAAAGCATAAATGCTAACTAGTGAATCCTGGCAATACACTCACGTGAGACAGGGTTATGAAGTTTCTATTATGAAGATGACCTGCCTATACTTCAGGTATATCTTCTTCTGACAGGGAACTTCATAATAATATTTTTACTTTTTTTCCATCATTTGGTTACAGCAATTAAAATTTGTAGCATGTGTTTGACTTCACTATTCCTTCACCTCTGACTGAGCCAAAACAGTATTCTCCCCTTATATAAAGAACCTAAAACATTTTATTGTTTATATGTTAATAATGTTTTAGGGCTCTGTCCAAAACACATTTTTGGTAGCAAGCATAAGGTAAGGTGATTAAGAGAACTCTGTTAAAATTCATGCTGTAGTTATAGCAAGATCTTAGTCACTTATTTCCCCATATATCCCTATGCTGTGGAAGGGGGGTTAGCCTGCAGAGAGACAGATGCATCAGCCTCACACTACAGAAAAAAATGCAAGAAAATGTTTTCTCTACATACTTTATAGGAAATTTAAATTAAACATAATTATCCTATCAAACTGCAGAATCCAGATGACTGGTGTTGACAACCATTTACCAGAAATTCCTGTGCCATCAGTGCCCTCCCAGCGGAATGCCCAACAGCATCTCCTAACCACAGCATAAACTGTATGCCCACAAAACACCCATAGTTATTTTCATTTACAGATTGATAATTTCTGGTTATACACAGCAAACACATGTATTACATAAGTTCACACTAATATAGACATATATATACACATGTATTATTAGGTATTAAAGGCTCACTTATGCTTCTAGACAAGAGTTCAGATTTTTAGAATGTGTTTTCTAAAGCATTTCCTTGTATGTTAAATTTCAATAGAAGTTCTATGAATTTAACTGCATCACTGCTGTCAGTCTCCTCAAGCTTCTCCTCCTCTGTTCCAAAAAAGGTGGCTGGAACTACATCCCATGTCGTTGGAAGTCTACACATGCAGCTTTTTAATTTGGAAAAAAGAATCTTGTATTTGTGTACAACTGATATAGTAGAATACTCTAGGTTTCACTATTATTAATTCTATAATATCTTCCTGCAAGGATCAGTGAAATGCAACGATTTGAAAGCTTTTGTGCAGTCCCATGGCAGAGCTAGGTCCCTCCACATGACAAATTTTAATTGGGATGTAACTGGGTTGCAGGAATCCCAGCAATTTTCCTCAGGCCACGTGCCAACTATGCAGCAGAACCAGAATTAGAACCCAGAACTTTTTACCTTCAAAACTTATCTTACTCCTATGGCAATGCCAACCTTATTAAAAGCTTTGCAGGCAGTACTGAAAAAGAGATTGTTCCTGGGGTAAACTCTGTAGGTACAAGAAAAACTCATATCTTTAATAAAGGATGGCATTACTGGTGACACGGATGATATTTTGACAAGATTTTTGTTGGGCCAGTTACTAACTAATACCACATTTCTGGAGTGCTACTTTCTTATCACAAAACACCTTTTACCCCCCACCACCCTTCTCCCAAACACATTCACAGAATTTTTTAATGAGAGGGAAAAGGGAGGAATGTCACTACTCAAATCGGATCAATGGTTTGAGAGAAGTAAGAATCACATCATTACTGAAACACAAAGCCTTCTCAAGATGTTAAATTTTTTTCTCCAAAAAGAAATGCTTTTAACCTTCCAGAGATCAGAAAAACCTTTCACTCATTTAAAAGGGAGACAGTAATGTGTTCCAGAAATGCTCAACTTGAATAAAAGCAACTGTTGTGGTTGCTTGATGGTTGGTTGCTACAATGGTGTGAAAACAATATTATCTGACATCGGTACATCATGGGAGCTGGATCTGGAGTTCAGCAGATCCAGATTATCACACTGCATCATGGAGGGCAAGGAGGAAGGGGAAGGAATGCCAAATTCATCACTTTTTATTATACCCACTGTGTATTCATTGAGCCACAGCAATGACACCAGATTCTCCTCTGTCTGTCCTCTTGGCTAGAGGAAACGTGATGCAATAAGGGTAAAAGAATAAAAAAAAAAATGAAAAAAAAAAAGCATATTCATATTAGCAACAATTTCAGACTAGGCCAGAGGCTGAGCATTAAAGCAATATGGTACTAAGAGTGAAATACAGATTTGGGACTCCAGCGTGGTTTCTTACTTCTTGGGCAGATCAAGAGCTGCAGCTTTAGCCACAGGGGCCTGTTGTAATTTACACAGGATCTTTGGAGCCTTGGTGACTAGATGGGGAAAAAGTCAGTAAACACACAAAAAACGGTGAAGGCAGGGGCTCAGGGACAAGCAGGGAAAAGCTTGATCCTTCCCTTATACCACTCGTTAAAACAAAAAAATAAAATAAAGAAATAAGAAGCACAAGCAACTCCACACACTGCAGTGGAGACACTCCCACCTACCCAGAAATGGGAGGAGAAGTGGGTTTCCATTTCAGGATGTGTGCCCTACTGAGGCTCCCACACAGGTGTGAGTACAGCCAAAGCTGCTCTGGAGACACAAAAGGCAGCTTTAGACAGTGAGCAGCTGAGCACAGAAACTGTAACCACGCTGGCTTCCGACTTAACATTTCACTTTCCAAAGTTCCTCTCTGCTTAAATACACTCACATATGCTGAATACTTCAGATCTAGTTCTGAGCTCTCTGGACTTGTTCAGAGTTTCAAACAAGCACCTGTCTAGTCTGTCCTACAATCCAAGCTATCAGCCTTTAAAGCAGCTTAAAATAACTTTCACAAAGTGCACATTTAGTCCCCAAATTAAAGCTGCTCTTGGAATCTCACATGGTCTAATCCAGTGCTTCATTGAGTTACATCAGAGACAGTAACTGGACCTATCCACTGTCAGCAAACTGGAACACTTTCTCAAATGAATTTGTCACCACACAAAATGGGCTCACCTTTGCTAGGCCAGAATGTTAAGTGAGCCGGAACCCACAGGTCAGAACTGCTTCAGAGTTACACCAACACAAACATAACCCTGCTGTAAATAATGCAGTTATTCTGGAAGGACATCAGTTAACAGAACAAAATGTAACTCAATACTAATACACTTGAGGCAGTCCTTGTATTACAAAGCTGTGGTTTCGAGAGCTAATAAAACAAGATAGCGGTTTCCAAATCAATTCACTACTCACTTCTATAGCATAATGCAGGGATGAGGAGGCTGGATGCAATGAAAGGTTCTCCAGTGGTTTAATACAGGGTTTCTCCCATCCTGAAGCCAAGGACCATTCAATTGTCAGCATATTATCAGTGAACACAGTTCCAAATACCAAACCATTGGGGTCTGGTTTTTCCTTGAAAGTCGTAGCTGGCGTGATAATCAAGTCTGAAGCCTGGAGGAACATGGAAACAAAAATGAAGTGTGTCAAAACAATTAAGTCAGACTGATTTAAAAACAATTCTGCATCAGTGAACAGGGACAAACTTTGATATTTTCTCTGTAGGGACATTTAATGACATAATGGTTAAAGGCAGTTGACCTCTAAGTAGCTGGCAAAGTATTCATATTGTGCACAGTCACATATACAGAGTGTTGTTACACAAGAGGCAGCATATTTTGAAACTGTTAAGCAGTACAAGGTGTGCCCCAGAAAACTGGCAGATGAAAATCTCTTGGACACTCAGGTTAACGCAACTGTACAAGCTCCAGAAACACCCAACTGCTGTATCTCAGAACATAAGCTGATCACCAGAAATTAATCCCCCTCACAACTAAGCGGATGTTACGCCGACTTTCCATTAATACAGAAAACCAATGTGAGATCAGAGCCAGCAGTCAGCAGATTACTTATGTCACAGTAACTTGTTCGTTCATGCTCTTAACTTTCCTAGAAAGATCCCATTAACAAAAACGGCTACATGTTTCCCTGCATGAGGGACTGTAGAGGGACATGACTAGCTGCAGAGATGTGACACAGGGGTTTGTGCTGATTTTGGCTGGCGTAGATTTAAATTTCTTTATGGTAGCTTCTGTGGTGTGAATCATCCTAGAGAACAGCAGGGACAGAAGGAAAGCAGGATCTCTGGCATGTCACTCCCTTTTTATAAACAGGTAGTGGCTAAACAACTAGACAGGGCTACAAAGTGGGCAGATCCGATCCACCCTCTCCATTCTCTTTCTATGCCATCTGAGCGCTTAAACTGTGCTGGTCAGAGGCAGGGAAGAATTCAAAGAATCATATTCAAACCTCTACTTTCCTTCCTAAAATGACTCAGAAAGCACTGATCCTTATTAGAGACCCCTAAGTGAAATCTTTCTCCTCTATGTCGGGTGCATATAGAATAGACTGGAAAATAAGCAGTTCTGACTATTGTTCAAATGATTGGTAAGTGCACTAAAAAGGCAGTTCTGTGAAATGTATTGCTGACTTGGACTTCTCAAATCCAGTACACCTTTTGCAAAATGAGACAAATGCAGTCCCAAGCTTTTGAAAAAGAGTACATGCATCCCTGTCTCTGTTAACAACCTAATTTTCAAGATGGCTTTAATGAACAAAGGCCTGGGGTTTTATTGATTGGTTGTTTTGATTTAGGTTTGGGTTATGTTGGTTTTTTTCTTTTTCTTTTCCTAATGGCTTAAGATGTGAAATTAACTTAGAGCAGGAGCACATGAATAGCTAAAAGCTTGTTTCAAACTATCTTTAATTATAGGACTTGTCTAGATATTACACTGCATTAGCCTTGTTGAACTAATATATAATCTGATGAAACAATTACTCTTCTTAACTCTTCCCTTTATTCTTCTGACAGTAAACGCTCCAATGGGAAAACCACTACCTAATGGTGTCCCGAAAATAAAAATTAATTTTACCTGGCAACCTCTTATCACGTGCTTTAGAAAAGAAGGCATCACGGAAGAGCATGGATCAAAATAAAAGCCACAGAGGAGTGTTTGCAATTATTCATGATGCAAGACTCAGATCAGAAAAACACTCATGCAGGAGCACCTATGTCAATGGGGCTTTCTCTGTACAAGATCACAGCTTCCAAAAAACTCCTGCTTGCAGTGGTATTAACATGTCTGCCCGGAGTCAAGGCTTCTGCCTCACCTCAGGTCATTTTCATTAAGGTAATTATCTTTAAAATAGGATGGCCTGGGAGCATATGGACTCTCATCCTCTAAAACTCCCATCAGTGTGCTGATTTCTGCTTTTAAGCCTCAGTTTGCCACTTCCTCAGTGGTGGAAGTGCAACCAGTTCAAAGCCAGCACTTCAAAACAGTTTCCTGAGCTGGTTGGGGTTAATAAATAAGTCTTGTTTAAGGATGGGAAGGAATTTTAACCTGCCTCTTCTCACAGACCTACAAGCACACATAGAGGGAGCAGCAAGCTGCAGCCACAAGTGAAGAAACATGCTCACTTGGGAGCATTTGGGCTCCAGTTCTGCCACGAAAGATATTTCTCCCAATTTGGAGATCTGGGGTTCAAGAGAGCCTTGGCCAGAGTCTCCATCATGTGAGTTACAATTTAATAAAATCATGTTACTCAAATGCAAGCACAATGCTCTGCTGTAGAGGTTAATACAAAGAGGGTCCCAGATCCAGAGTCACTCCCATGTAAGAGGCAGGCAAAGGACCTATTCCTACAGGTGACTGCTCAGTTCTCAACTTCCTGCCATCACAAGCAGGAATCACTCACTGGATTCTGGGCTGAGTCACTTGAAAGCAGGAAGCCCAGAGAGGTAGGTATGATGCTCATCCAGAAAAGCAGCAAATAGTTCCCGGACCACAGAGCTTCCTGGAGCTTCACACTGAACACGGAGACCAACTAGTGTTTCTTATCTCCTTCAGCATTTAGGGAAGAAGTTTGTTCAGGCATTGTGCCAACACCTGATTCAACCATATCAGGTACAGCACCCGTAACAATTCTTGCAAACAACAGTAGGAACAGCCTGCATGAGACCTCAAATATAGGTTAAACTGCACAGATCAATGAGGCAACTATCATTCAACAGGCAAAGAGGCAGCTTCTCTCATTTTTATAGTCCTCCTAAGCTCTCAGAAGCTGTGCTTTAAGATTTTTTTGGCCATTACTTTCTTAGGGCTTTTCCCCCTTATCCATTATAATGTCTTTTACTCCTTCTTTTTACCAAGCAAGTGCAAGTTAACAGTGTACAAAAGCACTCGAAGCTTTCAGAATCCCACTTCTTCACATGTCAAGGCACCATCAAGTGCTGCAATACATTCAGTCTATTTTTTTTTCCTGGGAGGAGGGGTTGGAGGGTCATCCTTGTAGTAGTCCCTCCCACAACATGGTCTGCACAAAGTATTGCCACCACTCCCAACCTCTTCTAGGTCCCTAAGTAATAAGACTCCCTACACATCTTCCCTGGGTCACTGAGCCTTCTGACTTCACTTGATCAAGCAGCACCAGCAGGAGGGAAACCAAACACTCAGAAGAACCTGCACGAGGGGAGCGGAGCATGGCCATATGACTAATACCAGGGACACTGATTAAGCATCAATGCCTATTACGCTAACATCACTCATTAAAAAATTACCATGGTGCTACCCTGGTATCACCCATGTCCTTTATAAACAGCAAGTTCTTTCTTTCCTTTGCCAGCACTCCCCCAGGACTGAAAGCAGCACGTTAAGGATGCATTAGGGATTGGCATTAGCACCCATCCAGATCTCCTCTGTTTGCATTGCCAACACACAGGGGAATTTTCAGCTAGGTTTGTGTTTTGCTTGCTTTGTTTATCAACATGCTCTAGAGCACCTTCTGATGTTGCTGCCTAATAAAACCATTAAAGTGGAAGGAAAACCAGTAAAAGCAGAACAAAAAGGGTAAGGCAGGTAAAAAAAGAAGCGGATGTGGCTCATGGTCTATTGAGTGCAGCTATTTGGCCCCTGTTGCCTAAAACAGAATGACACAGACATAGTTCCAGGCCTGGAGAGTCTCCAGGCGGCAGTGGAACAGCACATAAAAGATATATATATATATATCTATGTTCTAGCCCAGGGCACTCTAGTAAGGTATAGGAAGAATTAGATTGCCCTGCCTACGGAGGGAGTGGTGGGAAGCCAGTTGGATAATGTTGATATTCAGGGCTTACATTGCAACATTTACACCTACATCAGCCTCTGGCTCAGACAGACACACTTTTTTTGGGGAGTCATCTGGAAAGTGCGTGCTGATTCCAGTGCAGCATCTTCCAGGGCGAAGCTCTATCCAGCCCAAGTAAAGAAGTTATAATGTGACCTCCTGAAACCTAAATTCATCATTTGATCAAAACAGATCTTTTCAATTATGAGCTGGGCCAAATTAAAAGTGACGTGCTGGTCAGTGTCAACTCTAACCAAAGCTGCAGTAAGACATCCTGGTGCCTCTAGCCAAGCTGTCAGTTTAATGCTCGTTCTACCCAGCCTTTGCAATACCCGTAAGTGGGTTTGGAGCTGTGAGCCCCTGGTCAGAGATGTTACTGTCATCACTCCATTCCCACCTTTCTTACCCTAGACAACTGTCTCGGGTAGGTACAGATTGCAAGCGTGTATTTTGCCCTTCTATTTCTAAGAAGTTTTGTCAATGCTTTCCCAAACAATCCCTGGCTGTAGCTATTTTCACTGCACTAAAAATACCAGAACACAAGCAGTAGGTTGGGAATCAATAACAGGTGTAACTCCTTTGACATACCTAATCTATTCCAAACACTGTGCTGGGCCAGGCACTTCTCTCTCTCACTTAAGTGAAAACAGACCTGGCAGCCTCAGCTGTAAAATACCTTACGGGTTACCTCACTATAGCAGCAAGTTTCAGCACGAGATCCTCAAAATGCTAATATCCACTCAGTGAGACTGACTGCAATCATTTCTGATGAAAGAAGCAACCTCCCTGACTTCCAGTCAAGGTGATTCATTCAAGATCACAAAGCAACTGCAGTAATTATATTTGATTACTTATGCTGAGTTTATAAGCATATCCTAGGAAAGATCAGGGCCTTCTGATGCAATAACAAACACAGAAGCATAGGCAAAAATCTAGTAACATGTTGTGCCCTTGCAGTCGTGAACAGCAAAATGTGCTTGCAGCAGTGGAGCCAATTTGGAGAAGGAGACGGATTACAAAGAGCATGAGGAATTACTATAAAGGGGAAAGGTAATAAAGCATAGCTGGGAGGAGTTGGAGAGAATGAGGCTGGCACTAGACAGAATGATTTTGAGGAGAGCTCCAGGGATCAGGATGTTCTATGGCCTTTCAGCCCTTATGGCTGTGGCACCCTCATCATTGCTTCTGGTTAACAGTGTACAACAGTGTACCTCCCCAGCCCACACATCTCTATCCCAGGAAGCCATTCTTTCTGATGGACCAGCGACTTTTGCCCCACAGTACCTT
>JAWWMP010000041.1:71892699-71921030 GCA_035047865.1 Dendrocincla tyrannina | reverse complement strand
GAGGAGAGCTCCAGGGATCAGGATGTTCTATGGCCTTTCAGCCCTTATGGCTGTGGCACCCTCATCATTGCTTCTGGGCCCTCCCCAGCCCACACATCTCTATCCCAGGAAGCCATTCTTTCTGATGGACCAGCGACTTTTGCCCCACAGTACCTTCTACCTGGCCTCCTCCTATGTGACAGGGAGAAAAGGTTTGCACTGCCAAAGAGAACCAATGATAGGAACTTTGCTCCAGACCCTTCCCCAGCTCTGTTGCCCTTCTCTGGACATGCTCCAGCACCTCAATGTAGTTTTTGAAGTGAGGGGCTCAAGACTGAACCCAGGAATTGAGGCACAGATTCATCAGTGCCAAGTACAGAGGGACAACCACTTCCCTGGTCCCGCTGGCCACACTATTTCTGATATGAGCCATCAGCCTTCTCAGCACTGGGGCACACTGGTGTTCACACATTTGGCTGCTGTCACCCAGCACCCCCAGGTCTTTTTTTCCACCAGTCAGCTTTCCATCCACTCAACCTGGAGGGTTGCCTGGGGTTGCTGTCAGTTGTGGCTGAGTGCCTGACAGGGTGGGAACCAGACCTGTGCAGATTGCTGGTGGGAATGCTGATGGGACACAGGATGGATCCTGGCCTTCAACATGCTTAGGATATCACAGTTGGCTCAGTAGCTGGTAGGACAAAACCTCATGGGCTGACAGTTTAATAAGGAAAACAAAACCAAACAAGTGATGCAAAAACCCACAATGTCTCACTACCAGCCACGGGAACAGCAGCTGCTGTTAGCTGTGTTGCTGAGCAGACATCATGAGGTATGGGCTATCCCCAGTGTCAGCTGTCCCCACTGTGCCCCCTCCCAGCACTCCTAGACTGCTTGCTGGTGCTGGGCTAAAAAGCAGAAAAGGCACTGTGCAGCCATGGCTCGGACAGTGGTGTGTCACCCACACTGCTTTGGTCACAGACCCAAGACACAGCACCATGCAAAGTTAACTCAATCCCATCCCAGACCCGCGCACGTGCTCTGGGCACTGGTGCACTCACAAGGTGCCAGGCACAAGCCCAGTGCCAGCCTAGGGACTGCCCACAGGAGGAGATGGAAATGGGGCAGGCACAAGAACAGGGACTGCCAGGACAAGCCTGATGCTTGGGGCAGCCAGGGCTCAACACTCTCCACTCCTTTTCTGTCAGATCATCACGGGAGAGCAGCCAAGGAGTTGGACAATTAGTTCAGGGGCCAGCTAGCATCTTTGCGTGGGAGGCAGGGAGCACATGGAGGGAGAGGGTTGAGTCGCCAATCAGTGATCTAGAGATCTGCATGGGATCCCTGTCTCCCCACAGGCTTGGGAAGGAAGGATGAAAAACAAGGACTTGCTGTCCTTTGTCACTTTGTCCTTGTAACCAGTAACTCTTGCTTCCCCAGGCCCTGGGAACAGCTCCTGTGTTGCCAAGGGCACCCACCAATGTTGTTTCTCTTTGGGGAAGCAGAAAGACTGGGAGAGGGACAGCTGTGCTGCCATGGACACTGGTAAGAGGCAAAGCACCCAGGTGCCCTGAGGGTGGGCTGGCTCCAGGAGGGCTGTGGGTCCCCACAGTGGCCTCTCCTGCCTGGGGATGGGGTGGCCATGCTGCTGACCACCCTGCTTCTTGCAGACTCCACTGACAACTCAGAGCTTGTCAGCCCCAGCACCTCATGTCAGGTGGCATCTCGACTGTCCCATGGCTCTCCGGTGCCTGAAAGCAGCAGCCTCTCCAGCCACCCTGGGACAGACCAGATCTGACACCACTCAAGGCAAGAGCCACAGTCAGTAACACCACATAGGCCACCAGTAAGGCTCCTGATGACCAACCATGTGCCAGCCCCGAGTGCTGAGACCAGCAGCCTCAGCAAGGCCAGCCAGGTGGCATTGTGGCTGTTTCATGTCACGCTGGTGGTCAACAGCAGCACCCTCTCCCCCACCCTGGGCCAGACGGGATCCAGCATTGATCAGGACAAGCTCAGCAGTCACACTATACACCCTGCCATGGTGTATACACCTACCATGGCACCATAGTAAAGCTGTTCTGCTCCTCTGCACTGGGAAATTTCACACTTATTTGCCAGTCATGCTCCTCTGCATTTCTCCAGAGCAGTGTTAGGGGACAGGACCAGGGTCTTGTATTCTCCACCAGTGATGGCAGTGCTGTTCCCAAACTTCCCCCTGGCCTTGCCCAGCTGCCTAGAGCCACGGCAGTGGGATTCAGGCCTTGATGGCCCTGGGAGGATGCTGTCAGTGTCACTGCAGAGCAGCACTCTGCCCACATGGGCTTTCACACCTCTGAGCCCCATCTGCACTGCAGTCTCTGCAATGCCCTGCCCACGGTGCCCTGGCATGTCCTGGCAGTGGGAGCACAGCCAGGCTGATGGTGAGGCTGCCACCAGACCCAGGCCACCTCTGGCTCCCTGCTCTGGACTCCATTCCCAGTTCTGGCCAAGTTGGAATGCCTGATCCAGGCATTGCTGGCTGCCTTGGCTGCCATAGCATGGCAACAGCCTGCTGGGCTCCAGGTGATGCCTAAAATGGAAGAAAAGAACTTTCTAGACAATATTAGTATAGATAAAATGGAGAGCAGGTCTTTAATTAAAGTGTTTTAAGTTGCCATGAATACCTAAGTGCACAATATAGCATAAAGCTCCTACAAA
Organism: Dendrocincla tyrannina; assembly: GCA_035047865.1. Lineage (NCBI taxonomy): Eukaryota > Metazoa > Chordata > Aves > Passeriformes > Dendrocolaptidae > Dendrocincla > Dendrocincla tyrannina. Next base: position 71,918,354 of record JAWWMP010000041.1, on the reverse strand, counting down.
TTTATAACATTAATGGATATCTAATCTATCTAATGGATAATCCAACTTGATCACTGTCTGCTCCGAGACTCTCCCTCAGGTCTGACCTTTGGCATGCCTCCCCAAAATTGAGTTGGAGCTCTCAAGATCCCTTCCTGCTTCACCATCATCATCTTCAGCACCACATGCCTTCTTTGAAGCTTCTCCAAGGTTTCTGGGCCTTCTAGGTTGCTTTGACTACAATGATATCTTACTATGTCCTTCTATGTATATTTCCCAAACAAGATGTCCTCACTAAAATATTTTTCCTTGAAAAGAACATTAAACAAAATTTCAAGAATTTGATGCAAAGCATGACAAAGGGGGTTTAGTATCTGTTAACTGCTATTTTAAAGTGATAGAAACTATACAGCTATATTAAAAATCCATATCCTACAACTCTTAAGGCACCTGGGGCAGCTGTGACCCACTGGGGCTGGGCAGTGCTGCCAGTTTTGGGCAGTTGTGGGTACAAGACTGACCAAAGTTGTTTGTTAATTCACCTTTGGAAGCTGAAGCCCTCTTTTCTCTTAAGGAGGCTTCTTTTAGGCCTTGCAGCCAATGAGCAAGCTACCACCTTCCTCCTGCAATTCAGCTCCATAGTTTTCCAGATGTCCAGCTGCATGTGGCAGAGGATTGCTCCCATTTTCTTGCTGACTTGAGCAGTGATCTTAGCTGGCTGGAGAAGCTCATCCACTAGACATTCCAGCCCAGCAGCCTCATACAGCAGGATTCAGACTATGTGCTGGACATAATTGCTTCTCTAGAGAAGATACTATGAGCAGAACAGGAAATTGCAAATTGGTCCAGGAAGAGCTTTCCACCCCATGGGCCTGTTTTCTGCAGCCACATGTCATGAGTTATGCTTAATAGCTACTACTGCAGAAAAAACGGCTTGTGCCAAACTCTTAAGAGGAATCAGGGATGACACACCATCTCCTCCATCAGCAACATCTGAGCAGAGCTAGGCTATGCAACTGGAAAGGAGGAAAAGATTATGGAGACTATGTGTGGTGTTAAGGCAACTGGTATTTTCCTCCTCCAAAATACGCAATCACCTGTTCTGCCTGTTCCCAGACCATGTCTGAGACATGGAAGTGCTGAATACTGCTCCAGTAGATGAAACCAACTGCAACCTCTTCTTTTTTTGCCTAGTTTGCCTGACTTACTACCTCTCAGCTTTGTCCACTAACCATTAGCTGACACCACAGCAGCATCTACTTCAGTAAAAAAAGAGAATATTTATGTCTTACAGACCCTGAGTAAACCAAGATCTGTGAGTTTCTTTCTTTTCCCATCACCTCCTTCTTTGGAAAAGGCTGCTAGTTTTCTCGGGCAGAGACCATCACTTTCCACATAGGGCTATGCTCTGTATGGCTCTGATCACAGTAATAAAGTGTATAGTAAAAATAATAAGAACACTAAGGTTCTATCATCAACCCAAAACAGAATAGGACAGTCAAATAAATTCTTAGAAATCTATTACTAGCTTGTAGGTATAAAAGTGATGTTAATGTAAGTTACTCTATAATCCCTTTGCAATCAATACCATTTTAAATTTACAGCAGAGCCTGAGGCTTGAAAATGGAAAGTGTGCCAAGATATAATAAGCCTTCAGCAGGAAAAAAGCCCTAATTTTCCTACTATAAAAAAATAAAGTGAAATAAAGTATAAAAAAATGTCTTCTGCAAGCCCAGAAAGAATAACCAGAAATCTTTCAACATAAAGCTTCCCTAAGACTTCATCTGAGAATATGTTAGCACATGTAATTGAACTGGGGCCTGGAATCATTGCATCAGGTTGACTGTACACTGGGTAATAAACCACTGAACAAATGACAAAGCAAAAGAGAGTCAAGGCTCTGAATCAGTTGTGAGTCAGTCACAGAAACAACAGAAAACGTAGCTGGAAGGACTTTGTCTAGTCCACCCTCTGCAAGGCATCTAACCTAAACTATTCATAACAGATACTTATCAAATATTTGCCAAACCAAAGAATGAAATTCTGCTGCACTCTGCAAGCTCTGGGAAGGAAAGAAGGGCGGCACAACATACTGCTCACTTCTTTAACCTTTCCCCTGATCTGACAGATGCTCCAGCTCTGATGGAGGAATCTTTGATCTGGAGCAGTAGGCTGAGAAGTAAACCTGCTCCGACAAGACAACAGATAAGTGGTTAGACTTGACAAAAACTTGTTGCCTTAGAGAATGAAAAGGGCACCCAGGGCAGCAGCACAGCTGAAAACACAGTCTGAAGCTCCCAAAATATAATAGAAGGGAAACAAAGATGTTGGAAAGCTACAGCAAGGCTAGACTTTAGCAAAAGCATTGAAGAAACTTATCTTGCCCTAAAAAACCCACATGGATAATGAATACCATTATTTATTTCAATAGTACTAACTGAATTTTAAGAGTTTTTCCATATATTGCTGAAATGCTGCCTGCACAATTTTCCAGTGATTTGACCCAAAGCCTATTTAAGTTAGCAAAGACCCCTTCCTCCAGCTTTGCAGGATTTTTGATTGTAAGGGGGGCAAAACTACCTGAACCTTTATAGCCTCACCAATTTCAACCACTTCAGGAAAATTAGATGGACTCACAATTATTAGGTTTGAGGTTTTTTTCTCCCTTACTCATTAGTCTGTTCTCCACTGATACGTTTCAGAAGACATGTTTTCAAAGTTAAAAAAGGTACAAGAATGGGGTTCCTACAGATCCTAAGGAAACCTACCTCATACTAAGGAAATCTTAAGAAAAGCATCTATTTGACTTTAAAGGGGTCTATCTCCTCAATTCTAGTTAATACTATTTTCAGATCTATGAAAAAAACAGTCATCTACTATTTTGTCTATCAAAAAACTACATAAAACATTTCAAATATGATTACCTCAAACAATTCAAACCACCGAGATGCTGAAAAGATTATTAAACACAGGAAGAAAAACTAGACATATTATGGCATTTTGGTCCTATAAGCCAATTCTGTTTGCTGACAGCTATTCCAATTAACTAAGTGGGGTGATCAGAAAGTATGAGCAGGCTTTAATGCAATCACTGCATTGGTCTGAAAAACACATTGCTGCTGCTCACTGTTACTGCTGATTGAGTCAGCTGTATGAAAATCCCCTTTGGCCATGGCAACTGCACTTCATGTCTGCAATGTAGATATACCTGGCCTTTAGATTAGAAAGAAGCAATTCCATATAGGAAAACACAGACTGCAATTCTGTAATAGCAGAAAGTCTTCTTCCAGACTCATACACAATCATTTCCATAAAAAAACAACTAGGACCATTCTTCACTAATAGAAGTCAGCAACTTATTACCTTATTCACATGATTCATTATTAATATATACTGCTTCTTCTCAAAAGATCTGACAGCTTGGCTAATGCAATTCATACTGTGCTGCTCCTTGCCTCACAACCACTGTATTTCTGCACTGTAGCATAAACACAATGTTCCATTTTTAGAAAGAGTTTGCCTGGGAGAAGGTTTGACTCTAACACAAGCTGAGGGCTCACACTGGCCTGTGACACAAAACTAGAATACAGCTCTGGCATTTCACTGATAACACATCTCTGCACCACAGCACAGTGTTTTAGGTGTCCAAACAACACTGTATGAAAACAAACCTTACAAATTTGGTCCACAAAGATTTAAGGCATTACTGCCTCCTGGTCAGGGAAACATTTCTATTTCACTTGAAGCAAGTGAAACAAAAAAATGAGGTATTTACATCTAAGCTTCTCTAAAAGAAACAGCCATGTTGAAGGAAAAATGAATCGCAATCCTAAATTTCAGCCAAACATGTTGGAAATATTCTGCCTAAGTAGCCTGGCCAGTCACAAACATGTTATGTGGAATAGCCAAGAATAGAATCATAATCTCACATGTCCCAAGTCCTGAGCAGTTGCAATTAAATCTTCTTATCCTGATTTTAATAAGCTTGCAGACACGCAGAGAAGTGGATTCAGGGAATGCAAGCATTCACTAGCTATAATTTCACATGGAATTCCAAAAACTTCTGAAAATACAAAATGCTTTTATCTTACAGTCTTTAGATAGAGGTTGCAAGAATAATTTCAAACACTCAGTTAACCACATCTGCCTTTTCTTCTTACCTCATCTCTCTTTCACACTGGTAGAAAGAAGGCAAACTCACAAATTGCAATGAAATTCATTGTTTGATCTGCCACAGTTTGCCATTTCCTTCTGCTCGGGGCTTTCTTAGAAACAGGGCCTAAATACGGGATTAACATTAATCTCTTCCCGCTTGCTAGGCTGTTAGTTCATGGAGAGTTAGAATACAGAGGTAACTTCAAAAGCAAAAAGAAAGGCCAAGAGAATCCTATGGGAAAAAAAAAGACTAAATTATCTTCCTAAATTGTAGTTTCTATTCATGTGTGTTCAGCAAAGGAAACAATACCACAACTGTGGACTTGATACCACAATGACATTAAAACTCAAGAAATTTGGAAATAGGTAGAGACACTATGGATTTTATAAGTTTTGGATTCAGTTCATAAAATTGCTTTGGGAGTCACTGGCTGGTGCGAAACCTTGCATTTTAAAAGCAGTTCTTCACCTTGGGAAAAATAAATCCAGAAAATTATACAAGCTAAATGGAATCTCCAACATTCTAGTACAATGTTGGTGCTTCTACAGACACCAAGTGTATCTTAAGTACCTACAGAAAGAGAAGTTAAAGCATCACCTTCTCAGTGCTATAAATCAACTCAGCCAAACTGTCCCCTGGATGTTTTTCTAGCGGTTTCCTTTTATCTTGGCTAAAAGCTCCTGTTATTTGCTGAAGACAACTAGATTTATTTGCAAATCCTTCAGCTTCAGAAAATGGGGCAATCAGTTCTTCTACTACAGTTTAAAAAGCCTACTTGCTAAAAGCCTGCAACTCTTTGAGGAACTTCACCCACTTGAAGAGAAACACAGACCCACTTGCCATCAAGCTGAAGCTGAAAGAAGCTGCCACAGCTCTGAAATTCTTTCCTAATAACTGGAATGAGAGCAGCAGATAAACAAGCCACTCTCAGTGGGAGAATGGACTACACGGCCTAAGGTTCTAAGATGAAAAATAGGTAGAGATGCCTTATTGCGTAATGTTATACATACAGATATCCAATTGGTCATCTTTCTTTTACTTCTTCGAGACAGTTTATATAAAAGCAGATTTTCTATATACGTATTTTGGGGAGCTACAGCCCATCAGAGCATCAAGATACTAGTAAACTTCTATAATAAACTTTTTCCCATACAACCAAACATAAAGGAAATGTTCTACCTGATCAATTAAAAGTTAAAATGGGGCCTAATATAGAATTTTAAATGGCAATGCAGGGCATTCTTCCAACGCTCCCACGTAAAGCTTAAAACCACAGAAGAATCAACAACTTCAAGACGAGAAAAAGCCTCACTGAGTGCCCCCCATGCTTTGGCAGGGAAGTAACTTATTGATGTTGGTAGAAAATTACAAATTGATACAAGCTAGAAAGAGATTGAAAATATATATACCACGTAAACCACTTTATACTTGTGAGCCTTGTACGTAATGTGGCAACCACAATGCACGTGTTTCCTCATTCCAAAAACACTTCAGTGTTCCCTTGATCCATATGCTCAGAGTATGTCAGTAACTCTAACTATCAACCATATAAAATGTAAACACAGGAAAACTGCTCTATATTTCCTGAACTCTTCAAGGGCTGCAGCTTTCATCATGTCACAGTGGTGTGCCAATGTGAAACAGTCAATTAGTTCAGATTTTAAAAAGATGTTTCAGAAGTGAGATTCTTCTGTATTTTATATATTTTTAATCTTTGTATTGGAGGGCAAGCAAGAAAATTTGGTGAAGCAACAATTTTCTTCTTCAAAGAAAAGAGGGTCAGAGAATTGTTTATTCTTTATCACTGTCAGCAACATTTTCACATATAGTTTTCTAAAATAAAACTTAAAACTGTCTATTATCTCAAATCAGCTTAGTCCTTCTCCCAGCTCCCAGAGTAAGGAATCCTATATCCCACTATATTTGGCACAAATCACGGACCCATTAGAGCTTCATTGGTATAAACATGGCTATGAATCCCAGTAATGTGAAACTTGCATTGGCAACCTCTCAATTTGAACCACAAATGACTGCACTGAAAATAAATTTTCAGGTTTTTTCTAGTGTAAAATACACTACAGCTTTAGATTCTATGGAAAAACTATCAGACATTTAGGTTGAGGATTTTTGTAGGTTATGCCTATAGTATGAAAATTATGTTCTAATTTGTACAATACCTGGCACAGCATCAGTTAGTTCACAGCTTGGGCTTTGAGGCATTACAGTAATGCAAGAAACAAATACTAAAAATACATAAATATAGATAATTCACTACATCCAGCATCTCTCACAGCTAGACATGAGCTGGCTTCAGACTGGAAGCCATGCAAACATATTAGCATAGGCCTGTATTCAGTCTAGCAAGTCCAAGATCCCAACAGGGATCATCACTTTGAGCACAGCACTGCACTAACCTGCCCATTTTGCTTCCAGTCTGCTGTGGGCTCACATCCCACTGGCTGGAGCCTGGGAAGGTGGGGTCTGTCTGGGGGAACACTCACAATTAGTCAGAGTAGAATGAGCTGTTCAGATACAGAAGCTCCAGCTAAACATTTCTCATTCTACCAGCACAAGTTTTCATGTTATCAAGTCAACCCAGATCCACTTGTAAATTACAGCTGCTCCGCTCTGCTGTGGCGTAGCAGACTAGCCAGTGTTTCCTAGAAAGTCTGCACCACTCTGGCGCACTAAATAGGCCAATAAAATTAAAACAACATAACTGAGCTTTGCAGCATTAAGATACCAAACTAATTTTCCATAGCTTTGGATCACTGAAACACAGAAAAACATAGTAAGAGTAGGTAGTGCCTTCTTAAAGTGCTCCATGTATCAGTCCCATGGAAAAAACATATTCCATGACAAAAGGTTACATAAAAAGAAAATTATCTTTCTGGATATGGATTGATAACATGAGGGAAAGAAATGGCAATCACGGATTCACAGAATTCAAAGTCAGAGCTAATTCACACATTAAAAGAAACCCAATCAGATTTACATATGGAAACAGACCGCCACATTATCCAAACAACATTCCTTCCATCTTGTAGAGTACAATAGGCAGAACGAACCCATTAAAGGAACTACCAGATTTTTAATCGTAAAAATTAAGTGCCTTAAACATAACTGGCTTTTTCGTGGTATTACTGAATGCAAGTATAAGAACAAAACCAGATATGTGCATTTCTTGATTCAACTTTCCAAAAAACATTCAGTGCTACAGAGGGTGACTGAACTTGCCATTTTTAGAGGTTTCATATTCCCCTTGTAAAGTTCCAATGCTGAGAACAGGCAAAACCTACAGGGATAATTTCCTAGGTTATGGTCACAAATCCCCATCAGTTATTTAAATAAACAAATACATAAATATCTGCATGCAACAGTTGAGGGAGGGAGGAAGATCTCACTCTGAGGGAAGAAGCTGGGTAGATAAATCCTGGAGATGTGACATTTTCTACACTACAGGAAACTCTTGCATAACCACTATTTCTGTCAATGTTTCTTAGCTGCTCCAAGATCACTGGTCACACGTTAACTCTAAATGCCATACATTAAATATCCTGTAATTCACAGACCTGCCAGGATGAGATTTTTAACTGCAGAATTGAGTCAAATTAAGGTATTTCAGTAGCAATTAAGGTAGTTTAGTAGCACTCAAGATGAAGAAAGTGACAATTCTGACCTAGCAGAGGGGCTCACTGCCTGCTAGAAACTGTAGGTAACATTCATTCCTTCCCTCCCAGTGTAGAGGGATTTTCTGAGCCCACCCTTTCAAGTCAGGCAGAAACTGCAGTAAAAATGAAAGAAGCTAACCCAACCTAAAAAGCACAGCACTGCATTCTAAACAGAAATGTCTTCAGAGGGCTAATCTGGCATTCAAATGTTGGGCATGATCCACTGTAAACAATACGTTTTATGTAAGCTTTAACCAGAACCATACCCTGTTTTCTACATTCCCACAATCTTGGATTGCTTAGGTTACTGGCATAAAATTGCAGCTTTCTTCAGGACAGTCAGCCCCATGGGTCAACTTGATTCCTTTGAAATATTATTGGCTATAGTTTCTGAAATGTTAACCATAACTGTCTTTCACAGAAGTGTTTGTGAAATTCACTAGAACAAATCCAGGCTCTTTCATTTGTCATTTTCTGGTGCTGGTTTTTCCTTTTTTTTGTAAAGTTTTTCTTCTTATTTTGATAGTGAAGTTAAAAAGACTGGAAATAATTATTTTAACACATGACACTAAAACCAGTACCTATATTCTCATCTTAACTTTCATACGCACACCTCCTACAGTAAGGTATTTTCTAGAAAGCTCTTTCTCTTTATGGGGACTGCAGCTAATCTTCAGAAACAGAACCATAAGGTGGGAATGGACTTATAAATTAGACTTCAGCCTAGAGCCAGCTGGTTTTTTTCAAGCATTGTTCCCTTTATGACCATCTGTCCCACTAATATATTTTTTTGTATTTTTTGTTTATTTGTATATTTTTATATTTGTATATTTTTATATTGTATATATTGTATTTTTTATATTTGTGCTAATATATTTTTCCCCTCACAAAGACTCTCCACTACGATGATCTGCCATTCTGGCTGACATACAAGTATCAATGGAAAGGAATCTGGATTAAACCCAGCTTTGTGTCACCCAGTATTTGGAGCTTTGGTAAGGCACCTGCTTGACTGCTGGTATAATTAAATCTGCCTTAATTCTGCTTTAGTTTATGCCCAACACACCTATGACCCAAACACTACCAGAGTTTGTTGTCACTTTATCTTCCTTTTGACGGTCTCAAGGAGTGAAGGAAACAGCTCAGTGTTGCTACAAAAGTCTCCTCTCTGTAAAGCAATTCTTGCTCTCAAAAACACTAGCATGTTCCACTGACTGAATCTACTGAGATTTATCTTGTCTATTTGTTGAAGGTGAATTCACAAAACCCTGCACTCCAGACCTTGTGAATTCTTGGGGTTTCAAAACTGGCTGCATGCCTGGTTTTGTCAGCATTTTCCAAATCAGACCTTCTGGCTACAAAGTCATCCTAAATTTTCCTTCTTGGGCAGAATTGTCAGAAGAGACACAATGTAAAGAAATGAGGAAGAGAAGAACTGAGAAGGGCTGAGAATGAAGAAATAGAAATTAAATAGCACGTTGCTACATGGTTAAATTCCATAGTCCTGGACTCACAAGAATTCTTTCCTGTTTTCAATGAGACCAGTATCAGAGTAAACCTTACCAAGGAGTCCAATTTAAAACATTTATTCCAGCATTTATTTTTCATATCTGCTTAAAGCCTGACAACTGAAAGGGAAATGGCTACTTTAGTGTAGTTCAGAGGACTGCACAGCAGTGACACTGCCCAAGAAAATCAGGAAGAACATGACAAAGTGTATCATTATAATTTCATCTCATGTACTGCTGACAATAGTTAGAAATAACAGGAAGGGAACGGCTGAAAAAGCATGAGTGAGATCACCTTTTTCTGGGTACTACTTTTATATGCCTGAAAAATATTGATGAGGCTTTTTAAATCAGGGAAAAAGAGGGAGAGAAAGAATTACAGATGTGTGACATAAGGAATAAAGGCGAAAGAAATATTAAAGGCAGGAAAAAAGGGAATGAGGACAGCGCAGAATTCAGAGGAGCACATGCTGACAGGCTTTACAGTTCCAACAGAAAACTGGAAGTTGACATCTGCAGAGTTTAAAATGAGCTCTTAGTTACTTGCACTGCATTCAGGAAGGAAGAAGAAGAAAAGAACTTAACTGAGTTCAGTTCTAAGCATAAGATTAAAATAAAAAGAGAGGGATGCAATTTCACGTCAGTTCCTGGCAGCTGCTCAGCATTCCTTATTATCATAGCCCTGTTTTCTTGTGGAGTGCTCATAATGTGGCAGAGCTGCAGAGTGCTTTGGAGTCCTTCTGACATCCTCAGCTCTGCAACTTTGGGACCAGATGGAAAAACCTTTTTTGAACACCATTCATAATGCCAAAGTTTAATAAATAATACAGTGCAACACAGATGTTGTTTGCAAAAAGACCTTAATGGGGGAAATCAATCTTTATTTCTTTTGTTTTCAAAGCAGATTAGAGATAAAATTAAGGTCACCTGTTCCTTTTTAATTTTAATGACTACTAACCTTTTAGCTAGTACCTGAAACTATAATAAAGTTCTTCTTGTAACATTCTTAGTTTCTCCATGGAAAACACGTTCAGCAAATGCAACTTACAGAATTATTTACAGAATTATGACATTCAAGTGTGTCAGTACCTCTGAATGCCTGCACAACAACCATTACCATGCTATGGATACTGGCTGGCACTATCTACTGAAATGCTTCAGTCATCTTTAAACAAAAAACATACCTTGAAAGATTCAGGCACGTGCTTTGCTGTTTCTCCTGAACATCCTCCGTCCATGCACTCATTCTGACAGCCCTGCAGAAACAAAACCAGAGGAGATCAAATTCAATGTCCACTGCAGGAAAGTTGATACACATTCAGTTAATTCATTTTAGGGACAGATTGTGTTGAATGATCATTCAGACTTCACCATCAGTAAATATATGAGCAAGAATTTTGTGGTAATTTCTTAGGATAATTTTCTACCCTCTAGGTTTTTAGTTTTGCTTCAGATGCATTATTTTGTGCAACTGTATTTCAAGGCTTTATAGGAGAGACAACATCCTAGATTAGATCACTGCTCTGAAGCACAGAAGGGTACAGACAACACTGCAAGTCTTTCATTCAAAGCTGAATAAATAAACTTTGTTTTTACACAATTCTATCAGAGTAGAGTTTCTCTACTGGAGTATCCACCTAACAGATTGACTTTTGTTTATTCTCAGAGAAGTCTGAGTAAGTAGAATGGAAGAAAAAACAAATAATTGATTTTATTAAATCCTTCATTAAATAATGACAGTGATAAGGCATGCCAATCTATATGAATAAATAATGGGAATATTTGAATTACCTACTGTGTTGAACTTCAGGGCTTTTGCCACTGAGTATGATAGAAAGGAACTGTGGGGGGGAGGGAGGAAAGGAGCACTAGTTCCAGAACATCCTTCTGTCCAGCAACAGCAGGATGACACAAACAGATGCAAGACATCTCCCTAAAAACAAGATTCCCAGTTCCAACTTGCATCAGACTGGCATCTTCCTACACTACCTAGACTTTCCTCACCAGGAGCCAGTAATTGCACATTCCATCCAACAGCATGGAATGAAGGAGGCAAATAGAGCCCCAAAAGCATTCCTTGTCTCTCAGCAGCCTTTAAGAAAGAGCTGAAAAGGTGAAGTGAGAACAGAGGTTTGGGAGAGGGCACCAGGAGCAAGAGGTCCAGGTGATGGGCCATGAAGGGGATGGCTAGGATGAGGGCTTAAAGGAAGCACAGCTGGCAAGATGGAGAGGGTGGCAAAAGGGAGGGGCTGCTGAGATGGGATGGGTGGCCATGGGGACACAGTCGTGCTGGTCAGAGGGGCTGTCTGAGGGGGTGAAGCAAAGACAGAGCCGCTGTTGTTGCCAGGGCTGACAGGCAAAGGACTTTCAACCCTGCAAGTGAAAAGCCCTAGTGGGACCCTGCATTGGCTGCTCACCTCTTGGTGGCTGCCTCTCATCCTGCCACTCCTCAGCCTTGCTGCATCCTGGATGGGAAGCCCCAGTACAGGCAGGAAATCACCAGGTCACAGGTATAACTCCCTGAAGCAAAGGTGCACAGGAAACTGCTCACCTGGAGACCCCTCCTCCAAGCTCCTAACCAGGAGCATTCCCCACCCTGCAAGGAGGATGGGTGCAGATGGATGGCTGTGTCAGGGGGACAGCAGCCACCAAATAGCATGGCCAGGGCTGGGACCACATGGATCAGGGGCATTGAAGCACTACACACAAGGCAAATAACATGGGATTTTTTTCCCTTTTTGCAGATCTTGGAGATATGGAATAAAAATAAAAAGGCAGTATCCTTCAGTGGGCCTTCAAGAGATCACAGACTTGCTATCGACAAAAGAAAAAGCCAAAACCCCAGGCACAGCAGATCTCACTTCCTCTCCCCTTCCCCCCAAGGCCCCAGGGAGCTCTGAGCATCCCTCTTGCCTTCTCACCATCAGCTTTAACCCTTCTGTTCCTCTTTTCTTCTAGCCCTCTACAGAGAGACAGGCAATCTCTGGCTACAGAGATCCTTCCTATCCATTAAAGGATCTGCTGAGAGAAATCACAAATCTCTTTATGATGTACCAATATGCTTTACCTTTTATTTAAAATACAGGGGGTTTACCAGAAAGCTTAGTGTTTTCTACTCCTGAAAGACAAGACTTTGGTAGAGAGTTCACTGGCATTCAGTGTCAAACATTAGCAGGACTAAAGTGTTACCCAAACTGAGGGACACTATAAAATACTATGTCCTTGCTTTCCCTGTAATTCTTCAAATACTGCCAAATTCAGTGGTAAAATCCCCAGGTCTTCAGGACACCATCAGTTGACAATAGTGAAGTATCCTACAGATTAATTAAACCAACTGATTTTTCACTGCACTGAGGAATTAGGATGGAGAGCGTGCTGGTTACCAGCTAACATGGATGGGAACTGCCAGCTGTGGAACAAGAATGTCTCAAGGAGCTCCAGCTCCATTGCTGGCTTTTGTCTAACATCTACTATGCCAAGTTGGATTTTCTCATAGTAATTACTGGTGACAGCAAATACTGACAAATGCTAAGCCATTATGCTTCAGTTTCTTCCCATCTCTCCTTTATGGAGTTGCCCTAAAGCAAGTGTTGGCATCGACACAGAGAAGACTGAAGCTGGATACAGTTTAATATCCTTTTCCATGATCCTTTCTAAAGATATGAAACTTGTGGGTGAATTTCAAGTACAGACCACCTACAGGAACAGCCCCTGGGGGCTCGTTCATGTTGCACTTCAGTTCAAGGCTCCCATTAAACTGAGTGAAGTCAACAGCCCAGTTTTTGCCATGGGGCCAATCCTGTTCTCCATGAAGTCATTATGTTTTACAGATTTAACTCATATTTAAAGCGAGTAGCTAGCTGCCTTTGTTAACCGCATTGAGATTAAATTGAGTTAATCCCTCGGCACTAGAAATGCACAACACAATTACTTTCTAATTGATGGAGTCATATTTTAATGGCTCCATAGCTTATAAATCTGAAACGTGTTAAATGCAATAGGGAAAATTACTCCCTGCTTTAATGCCAACACTGCCAAGGGAGATATGCCAAGCATAAATCTGCCCTTTGTGTTTAATTGCATGGTAGATTTAAAACTGCATCCATTAAAACATTAATGATGTTATCCTAAAGATACATTTGAGCCACTGGGTCAACATCTTCTCAAAAGTTACTCAAGACTGTTGTTATGCAATTACAGGAGCATGACAGTACTTCCTACGTTGTGTTGTAGAGCTATGGTATATGTAGCTGCTTTTTCTAAATTGCAAACAGAACAGTACTTCAAAATTTTCCCTCAAAAATACTGAAAATGCACACTCATGTTATCATTCCTGTAATGTCTGTGCAAGGAAAAAAGCGTAGACCATTACACTAGATTAAACTTTATTAAAAAATTAGGTTTATGTGTCATTTTATCGCTGTAAAATGTTGAGTTTTATGCTTAATAGTTGTCACCTGCACTTCTGCTAGAGGTTTCCCAAACCTGGACATTTAACTCCTGTATATGGTCCTCAAACTGCCTTAGATATATACTTTTTAAACATCTTTTAGCATCACGATGTTGCAATCAATGTCTTTTGGCTTTCCCTGCTGTCTCTGGCACACCTTCTCTACCTCTTTATGCAGTTCTATTCAGTCCTTCAGCTGAAAGGACCTTCTGCTACAAAAGTAGGCCCATCTCCTCCCCAAATTCCCTGGGTTTCCTAGAACACGAGTCTGCCTTAGCTTTTCCTGTGCCTTCCCATTCAGCTGCTTTTGAGAGGCCCAGTGGGAGCACCACTGTCTTTGTCCTCATTTGGGACTATCTGTTCTGTAAACTGCGAATCCAACTGATGCTTTGTCAAACTGCTGTGCTTGGGGTTTAGATACACCATTATCTCACTGGCTCATCTTCAGCTGTGAAACAGGAACTGAAGATTATCAGAAACTTCATCACTGAAAAGTTAAGCCACAAACTGCATTTCTTTAATCCATAGTGTATGAGATCATTTAATTAAAAAAAAAGGTGGTGCCTGTTCTCAAACATGTTTTGCGTTTACCTCTATATGCCATGTACTTTGTTACCCTTTTTCAAAGAAAGCTAATTCTTTAAACACACTCAATTTTCCCTGTTGTTTGGTAACTCTTCTCACCACTGGGGAGCAGAAAACTTTCCCTAGTGTAAGGTAGGAGTAAAGAAATAAACTGCAAATAATTTCTACAAAATTCACACTTTCAGCCAGGAAATCGTTTTGGCCACTTTTCAAAACAACTCAAGATGTGCAGCTTCACAAAATCCTTAGTCATCTTTTTTGGTTTCACCAGTCAGCTTATCAAAGTCAGCCCACAGACAGCTCCAACATCTCCACTCCGAGTGAGAATTTCATCAACAGCACCAGTGCCCTGGTAGAGAACTACCATTGACAGGGAACATTCAAAAACCCAATTTCATGAAAGAATCATGGACCCCATTCATGAAAGAGCCACAGACAGTGCCTTTTTGAGCAAGCACTGGCTGTTCTTGGAAGACAAGAACCTAAAGAAGTAAATGAGCGACAGATGCACAGCTATGACCACACAGAGTTCCTTCTACTGAGGCAACCCCACCTCCTGCTATGCAGAAAAACTTAAAACCAGAACTATCTTGTAGCAGTCATCAGGTCCCAGAAATATGGAGCAAGAGTTTTCTCTCAGTCAGAAGTCATATGAAAGACAATTTTCAACAAAGAAAGTCCTTTCTGAGACATTTCTCCAAGCTAAAACAGTGTCTTACTGCTTTTTCCCATGCTTGCTTCTGGCTACTAAGTGTCTACGAAATATTTCATGCTCTAATTTGCACTGGAAGGGTAATGAAATTAGAATACTTATCAGATTGCAGGAATGTAGAAGATCAATAAATTCAATACATGACTTATACTACAGTACTGCCTAGAGGGAAGCCAAATGAGGTATGTGCTGACAGGTACTTTGTCATTCAAAGCCACACAAACCAGAGTTGCCTTTCTGGTCCAGGTATAGAATAGAGTCCAAGGTTCACAAATGTCATATATTCTGTGTATTGCTACAGAAAAACACTACTATGACTTCAAAACAGCTTTCATCTGTCCCAAGGAAATGTTAATACACATTGGCAGCCACTTTGCATAAAAGATAAATTTGCAGATAAAAAACCCAGTAATGATGTTCACAGCTTAAAAAAAAAATACACACACTGTCAGACAGAGAGAAATTCTGAAAATTGCAGTAGGGTTGAGTCCTATAATATTATTTTTAATATCAACTATAAATATATTTATTTAATGACATTTGTGAAAGACTTTCAGACTTGTTTAAGAAGCTCATTTATGCAATCCAGGAGCCAGGCATGTTAACCTCAGCTGTCATGGGAGTAGGTGCATGATATAAAAATACTTTAATCCTGTCTTTTTATTGCAGGTATGTGAGCATGAACATACACACATGTATGTGTTACTGTGCAAGTGTCACCAAGCACATTCATTGGGCTGGATCATTTATGGGACAGTGTGGCACAACTTAACCACCAACACCTTTTAAATCTGCTCTTCTCAAAACCAAGACAAAAGAAGCAACATGACTAATTCTTAAGTGGTATTTCTAACCACTTATCAGGCAAAACAGAGACCTTTGAGGGAACTTTGTTAGACTGGAGTACTCTCCAAGCGTTGACTGACACACTTCAGCTCCAAAGATACACTTCTGTGTATGCACAGATCAGCACTGGGTGAGAGGGGGACAAATGCCCCCACCAAAAAAAAAGGGCCAATTTGGTATATGTAGTTTCAGTGCCTAGCTCTTAAGTTTGCTGAGAATTCTCATTTGTGTTGGTTTCTGCACTTCCAGTACCTTTTTTAAGACTACTCCTCCTAACGTACATCTGCCCTAATGCCTTGTCAGCTTGATATTATCACCTTATTGTGGCTGCCTGTTCAACCTTGAGCTGGCACTAATGTTGGTTAAACAGTGAGGTAGTGCAATAACAGTATAAAACAAAGGAAAATAGAAGGCAACAGCATAGCAGAAAATGAAACTGTGTAATAATAGTTTTGCATCAGAATGAAGGCATCAGGGCATAGAACATACAAGAGTTCCTTTATTGAGGAAAGCTGCATTGCATAAAGTAAGGTTGAATTAAAATAGACTAATTTTAAATTAGTCCTAAAGACTGTGCAGGCACTTATGTCTGGCTTGAAGAGTTTATTTGCTTTAACTTAGAGCAATTTAAGTGGTTTGAATTAAACTGAAATAAGCTCCTCTGAAAACAAGCATTGCTGTTTTTACTGTGTTTAAATAAAAGACGATTCAGAATATATGAGCACAGCTTATTGGTTAGAAAAACCTTAAAAGATAAGAAATGGAAATATTCAGCTAGCCCACCCAAGATTCCTATTTAGTAACATTCATAACTGTATCACAATTGTTAAAGACGACCAGGTGGTTTCATGAAATTAAATAAATGCAAGACAATATTGCCCAAGTAAAAGTCATTGCAGTCAGCACTCAGGTGAGAAACCTCTCGTGGAAATAACGCCAATTTTCTGACTCAGTGTTGAAAGAAATATTTGAATCAGTTCAGTAGTATCTAACCTACTGTACAAGAAATCTTGTACCAGTTCACCTGGAAGACAGGAAGGCTGGGCAAGGTGAAAGATAACTACTGCTGAAATCCAAAAAGGTCGGGTGCTTGGCAAACTTAATTATCAAGAAGGCTAAGGGAAAGAAAAGAGCTCACCAGACACTGAAGACAGATTAAGTTGTTGTAACTAACTCTTAAGGAGAATGTGACCAGGGATCTATTCATATTGAGACTAAAATTATTTTTGTCAGGTATTTTGCCAGAAAAATTTACAGCATTAGCAGTGAATTACACCCATACAACATAGAGTCTAAAGTGTGATCCTTCTCAAGAGAAAAACATTGAAAACCTACCCCCAGCCCCATGCAATACAGGACATAAAGCAGCTGTTATCTCTGTATGGTGCCCCTTTATGCATTAGCTAGTTTTGTCTTCATACATTTCCTGCACATCCATACAACTCTCCTTCCTATTTTCTTACAGAAATAGGCCAGTACCCTAAAAAAATCCTCTTCACAAACGACCTCCAAATGCGGTGTGCTTTAACCTTGATTTCCAAGCCCCCTGCTCACACTGTCCCTTTTTGTTTTCCCTCCAGTGACCCTCCTGTTGCTCTGTCACTCCCCAGTGCCATTTCCTCTGTCTTCACAGTCTACTGGCTCTTCCCTACTGATTGAGGAAAACAACCTCGTACAATTAGGGGAAAAGGCAGATGACCTAATGGAGCTCTTCCATCTCTAACTCCTATGAACAGTGCCTCTAAGTGACTCTTTTGTTGGTTTGTTTGTCTGCTCTAGCATTAATTAGGTTTTTAACAAGTGCATTGTTTGCTGGAATGGCATAAAGGAAAACATGTTAAAGCCACCAGCTGGATCTTGTTGACCTATAAATTCATCTGCCTGTTTTCTATCTAGACAGTGTCTCACAGCTATGTGATATGGAGATTGCCTAAACAAACTAAAATTCTGAAAAGTCACCAAGGTTTTATTGTGTTTAGGCCAAGTGCTTTTTGATAGGACATCTTCTACATCAAACTGCCAAAAACAAAGGGTGTAAGTGCTATTAGATACTTTTCTGTCCCACTGCAAGAGGGCTTTGCTGTTTACCACAAGGAAGCTTGCCTTCATTATACTTTCCCTAACATTTGTCATTGCCCATGTATTCTGTAATACCAAGTACTAAATTAGCATTTTCAGGTTTTATACTAAGGCTAACCAGTATGCATTTTTAACTGCAGTGCTATACCAGCAAAGATGAGCCTAAGCATAATAGAAGTTAATCTGCTTATTTTCCTCAAAGAATCAGTTGCACTGGATATATTTCTCATTCCGAAACAGCTGTTGAGATAAACAACAGATCTGATTTAAAGATGCATAAAATTTAGCTTACAATTTATTTGTGAAATTGCCTCATGGTGGAAACCACACACATCCTGCAGCTGATGACCAAGGCAATTGGCTTGATGCAATTACCAAATGATAATGTAAATAACATGAAAGTATAGAGAGCAGAAACAAATGAAGTCATTGTTTGGAAAGTTACTGGGGGTTTAGAACTGTAAGTACACAATTTAGTGCAGGAGACCAAAGCTTCTGCAGTTTGCAAATAAATCATTACAGACTCCTGGGGAGGGGCGAAACAACCAAACCACAGCAGAGACAGTGATGGATTTCAAAATGAGAACTGACATGCTTAAAGAAAAGAGCTAGCAGACAAAATCTTGCTTTTAAGGACACAGTCCTGTTTGCAAGCACCCTCATAACTACAGCAGAACCAGGAGAAACAGGGGGTCAGGCCTGAATCACTGGCCTGTATAAGGGGTCATTTGTAGCTATTCTCAAAGTGCTTAGACCGTGTCCCATTTAAGTCCATTTTGCACTGGAATAAAGGTTTACATAAGACCTTTGCTGCACAAAGATGAATCACACACTGAAAACAAAAGCTCTGTGGAGGAAAAGAAAAAAGGAAAACACCAACAGTTTTTGGAGGAGGAAGGAATTACTTTTTTACCACAAGTCCTGTGCACAGTCTCAGTAGAGATAATGAAATAGTAACTTACACAGCTGGCTCTCAAGTAACACCAAGTATAATAAGACACTATACAACTGCACCTGAGGTGGCTGGTCTGTAAAGGGAAGGCATGGGTTAGCTTGACATCACATCTAGCCCTGGTGACTTTGCATGGCCTATTTAATTCATCACCAAGTACGAAGTGCCACTGGTGCAAAGGCACAAGAAGCATGACTTTGTGTAGTATGTTGGCTGTTAATGCAGTTATTCCCTGCTCCCCATGCAGGTGGCTTATCTGCGAAGTGTCCAACAGATGAAGCTGATAGAGCATGGCAGCAGCAATCTAACCTGGGATCTGAATGGGCTCAGGTCTGCAGGCACAGTCTGCTTCAATAGTCAGAAGAGCACTCCTTACAAACATGCTGCTTTGCTGTGCTGGTCTCCTCAAATGGCTGAGCAAAGCCCCTGGTTTTTGCTTGCAGGCAGAACTGTGTACAGCCAGATGTGTGTTCTGCCTGGACATGTGGCCACAGTGATGCAGAAGGACCCAGTCTTCAGCTTTCAGGGCCCACAGTCATCTAAGAGGTCTCTAAACAAATAATGCAAGGCAGGGTAGGAGAAAAAAAAGAGAAAGACAGCAAGCTTTGTCTAGATGTGTTGCAAGTACTGTGTTCTCTTGGATTCTGATGATGGACTGGAACTGTTTGTTCCAGATAAAGGACCAAGACCTTCATTATTTGTAAGCTTAAAATGAATTTTCTCACTGTATACCTGGAAGCCTGGCTCTACAGTCACAAACCTAAGTGAAGGAAGGCAGAAACATCTGCCCCTTCTACAAACAGGAAATTCAGGTGTAGATTGTCCCATCCCACACCTCACCCTGGCTAGCAGCTGCTTCGGGGAATTCTCTGGCAGGTCACAGCTGCCAGAACGGGGCGTGCACAGCTCCCCAGGAACTAACTCTATAGCTCCTCTTCCTTACAGAGACATACCCATCCAATCCATTAGAGTTCTTTAAGGGAAGGAGAACAAGCGTAAATGACTGATGTGGGTTTGGCTGCTCACCCTACTCACAGCCATGGCCTATGCAAGCTGCAGAAGACCTGCCTATACTGGCTCCAGTGGGTTTTAATCCTGGCATAATTGGTTTGAAGAAATGGGAGATCTTTCTCTGGCTTTTACCAAAGCCTGCGCTATATCCTTGTGATGCGTCTTTTGCTGTGTATTCAAACACGGCCTTGATTTGTTTAAACTGGATACAATTCAACAAAGTAGAAAGGAGATTGAAGCACTCCTCTTGAGGGAGAGGGCACTAGGAACAGAGCTAACCCCAGGGAAAATCCTTGGAACCTGTTTGAGGACAGCATATGTCATAATGTTCTTGTTCAAATAACAGCGGGGATGGAGCATATTTGCATGATAGATACCCAGCTCAGAATATTCTAGGAACTTCCTTGGTTTACAATCTTTGAGTTGCAGTGACTGCAACAAAAGGTAATAAGCATAATCCACCACACCAAGCAAAAGTAAATAATCCCATGGAAGCTTACTAACAAGCCAGGAAAAGCAGGGCACAACTAGCACGTCACTGTACAGTGCCACACATTACTCCCTTGAATGCAGAAAAACAGCAAGATTACACCCACAAGAAACCGCTTTTCTTGATGATACCTGCTCAAAAGAGGCAAAACATTTCAAACTAGTGACAAAACCAGATACCCCACCTATTTAGTTTATATTCAACTGTGTAACAACTCTAAGGCAGGGAAAAACATGGATTATAGCATTCCAAAATTCTGGAGTTGCATTAAACTTTCTCTGTTGTTTTCTAAATATCCCACGAACAAGTCCTTCATCTGAAATCCTCTATCAAGTTGTTGTCAGTGCCCAGAGCAAACTGGATGCTGCCCAGGGAATTTGAGAGCAAAATATCTCTCAACGCATTAAAAGTGGCCTTGGAAAATTGTGGTCACAGAGGAGATATTTGTAGAGGTGTCAGCGTTAAGTACACAAAGCAAACAGAGAGGTCCTTTGCCCAAATTATAGCATGGTAAAAGGCCATCACAAATCAGGAGTGATGCAGTCTCTATTAGCAAAATGGTAACTCTGAAATGCTAAGAAATGGCACTGGTAATTAAGATATTAAACAGGTCTATGACAAGTAATGTCCTCCTACAATTCCACATCTGTGTCAATGATCAAACATTGATCAGCCCTGATCAGCTCCAGAAATCTAAATTGCTAAATTACTTCTAACACTCTCATGAACCAAGAGTTTTGTCCAGCTTCAATCCACATGAACATCAATGTTCTTGGCTAGAATACCTCTGCCATTTCTGAATGTATTAAGCTAATCTGAAGCACCCTAAAACAGTTTAGAAGTGCACCTGACTTGTCCACTGCTGAAATCCAGTTCACCTGGAAACTGCAGGACAGAACATTCATTTTACATGCAAGTTCTAATAAATATTTTGCACAACTGACATGATAAAAACATTGCTGGTTACTGCACAACACCTTAAAAGAAAATCCAAGAGGAAAAATTGTAAATGCTAGATTTTTCAGATCAGTGAAGAACCAGAAAACATGCTGATGTTACTGAACTTCTATCACCAGGTATCAAGAAGAGAATCAAACTGTAAATGGCAAAAATTGTGTCTGAAAGAGCATTGAAAGGCAAAAGATAATATAAAAAATATTTTAAAAAACCCAGATGATATACTCATGATGGATAAATGCCTCAAATATACAAGCATGTGAATACAATGTGATTTTTTTTCTGCATGCATGTACACAGCTGTGCCAAAAAATAATTATGAAACTCCTGAACTATAAATCTATAAATACAATTTATAACAAACTACAGTTCTTGTTAAAAAAAAAAAGTCTGCTTTTATTTATCCAGGATCAAAAACTTAATCACTCCACCTGTTTCCTCAGACTTGAGAATCAGGAAAATAAAACCTGTATCACACATCTGATAAGAAACTTGCTTCACTATTAGCCTGCTAAATATGTTGAGAGTAACAAAAGTATTAAAATCTGCCATGAAATTTTCTTTCCCATGCTGTTTTGATTAAGAATTTCCTTTATTTTACTGCAGTGTGAGACCTTCTCCATTAACAAAAATTACGCTATTACTGCTGATTTTAGATGGACTTGATGTGATTTTTTTAAGGAGTGGCATGATGACATGCAGTTGGATAAAGCCTCATGAATTCATTTTGTAAGAGCAGGATATGCAATTTTATATGGTAAATTTACATCTTGTATTTGAAATGCAGTAAAGTCCATATTCCATGAAATCCAAAATGTCTTTTTTTATTCAGTGCTTCATATAGGTTTTCCAGTGTTTCATTTTCCACAAATCAAAGGAAAAATTCCACAATTTAGAAAATTTAGCATCAAGTATTACAGAAGTGAAAACTGCCAGACAGAACCTTTGCCAAAGCTGTAAGAATTCTGTGAATTGAACTTAGTCAGTTGTATTGAAAAGAAGTAAAAAGACTTTGTGAATTCATTCAAAACCAAAAAGAAGCTGTTATTTTTTTAAAAGACAGCACCATTATAAAAACGCCAATCTTAAGAAAAATATTTTTGAATCCCTGAGATATCCCCTTAACTTCCCCTTGCCATTAGCAACTTCCCTAGGAGTTCTCTTCCTTTTCCATGGCCAGTGCCTACTGGTATAGTAACTCAAGTTTAAAGTATTATTCTTAAAATACACGAGGAGAAAAAAAGTTTAGGAAAGCCAGGATGTTTTCTGATTATGAGAAAAAGTACTAATTTGGCTCCCTGATGTGCATGGGGAAAGAAAGTTGAGTACTTGGAGGGAAGGTGTTGAGAGTGAAAGGAGCATTCTCTTTCCTGGCTCAGTGATAGACACGCTGATAGAGCATTGGTACAGCTCACCATGGGTCCTGATCAGTTAGATAAAGCAACAAGGCTGTCAGGAAAACACACAAACAATATCCCTGCCCCTCTTTCCCTTGCCAAAAAAACTCCCCAAAATTAACAAACTGACTCTTCAGAGTCCAATTCAAGTAGTTTCTCGTAAAGAGGTCTGCACCATTACTGTTCAGCCTCTTCTGTTAAGCACCTGGACTTCCTTGAGACAATAGAGAAGAAAATAATACTACTACACTGGCATGTTAGAGAAAGTACCTTCTGCAAAGAAATCTCCATACAGTGGTGAGTAAAGACCACCTCTGCACAGAGCTCTTTGTGCTGTTGAAAGCCAAACAGTCAGGGCTCAGAACACATACTGATCCACATCACAGTGACAAAATCTAACACTAGATTAAAAAAACATATTTTAGTTTCCAAGCTTTTATCCAGGACCATAGGAAAATCCAGGCTGGAAGGGACCTCAGGAGCTCTTTAGTTCAGCCTCCCGCTCAAAGTAAGGTCAGCTCTGAGCTCAGAGTAGGTTTTTCAAGACTTTAGCCAGTTGGGTCTTGAAAGCTCCCAAGGATGGAGACTGCACAGTCTCCCATGGCAACCCACAGTTCGACTGTCCTTGGGGGCGAAAATTTTCTCCTTATATCCACTCTGAGCCCTTATTCATTTCAATTTATGCCATTATCTCTTGCCCTCCTACCACAGATCACTCCTGAGCCTGGTCCCACCTCCGTAATTTTCCTCCAGATTTTGGAAGGCTGCTATTACATCACCCCAAAGTCTCTTTTCCAGACTGAACACACCCAAGTTCAGTCTCTCAGTGTCAATGATTTTAAAAAAGCTCATTCTCAGAAAGGGTAATGCAAGTTCAAACATTTATTACAGAATTGATAACCACCGAGACAACAGTATAAATGAAATTAAACAAGAGGA
Source organism: Dendrocincla tyrannina (assembly GCA_035047865.1). Taxonomy (NCBI): domain Eukaryota; kingdom Metazoa; phylum Chordata; class Aves; order Passeriformes; family Dendrocolaptidae; genus Dendrocincla; species Dendrocincla tyrannina. The sequence continues at coordinate 71,894,622 of JAWWMP010000041.1, read as the reverse complement.
TATGACTTATGTGGCACTGATCTCTCCAAATCCTAGTGGAAATTAATACGATCAGAATCTTGTGGAATTAACCCCTATTTGTATACCAGGGAAAACAATTTTCTGTGCTTACTAGGAGTGTTTTTATCAAACACTGTGTGTGAAATGCTCTAATAGGCAAAGTGAATTAGCAGTAGCTGTGTACCTACTGAGAAGTCATATGCTGTCCTTTATTAATGCTTCAGGTATAATCCAAAATAAAACTTGGAACACACTGCACACGGAAGTAAATGAGTAACTTTCTTGGTATGGTATTATGACATTAGCTTGCAAAAACAGTAATAAATTATGGGCCAAAATGCACAAAAAACCAGATGCGTAAAACTTCTTGATCATTTTAAAGATAGCTTCCACTATTCCCATTTCACTTTCGGATCATTTGATACACACACCAAAGGCAACATTAGGCCTTCCCATAAGCATGGCACTGGATTTTCCTCTGCAACAGCATATGGTAATACTTGCTAAATTGCCCTTCTGCAACAGGTGCTCTATTTCATGATGTGGTATCACCTGCCCCTTTAATACATAAAGTCATAAAGCAATGAAGTTGTTTACAAGGTAAATGGGGCCCCCCACTCAATTCATCCTACATAAGAATCAGAAGTTTCCAGCTGCAAGCGTGTAAGTGACAATGAATAACAAGTTAGGGTCACATAATACTTTGATTTATGCTCCACTACCACCTAAACTCAGACATTTAAGATGAAGGTTGGGCATTTAATCTCTCCATTACAACCATCATGGCAGCTGGATGGCCACAATTTATTACCAAAAGCCACAATCAGTATTGAGTGCCTCTGATGAGCTTATCTGGCACTATGAAGTACATAACATGTCACTGGCTGAATGTGCCAGTCCTCACATGTGGCCTGAGAAGGCTGATTGTGCAAATTTTACAGAGAGAATTTACCCCTTACCTCCTTCATTCTAACACTGAAGGTCCTGCCCTCAAACCTACTAATAATCTTCAGCAACACATTCAGCTATGATTATTCATTTAAGAAAATAGAATAACATAAGGAAGCAATGAAAATAATGTCTGTTCTGATCCTGTAGCATGTCCACATCAAATAATTTGTTTTAAAATGGGTGAATAAATTCAGAGCACCTGAGTGTTTACACAATTAATGAACTGATTTACCTTCTTTTCTAACACTACCCTTCCAGGCACAAATTAATGACTAATGAAATCCATTTGAATTATTTTCAACTACCAAATTAAACCAAGGATAGGGACTACTTTAGCAAGATACCAGCTGTGTTAAAGCTACCTAATGACTTTGCAACCTTCTTTTTTTACCTATGACTTTGCAGCAGATTTCAGTGCTCAATTTCCATGGGAAATATCAGCATATTCACTGGATCACACAGTGTTAGGAGAGTGCTCGGCCTGTCAGTAACAATCAGTGCATTGGGTGGACAAGGCAGGACCGCAGAAACCAGAGGCATAATTCATTTCTTATATGTAACATTACTTAGAACAGAAAGAGAGGGCTGTGGTTAGGCTGGAAATAGCTTTAAGGAAAAATGGAGGGTTGTGACTAAACGCAGGAAATGGTGAAGGGAGAGATGAAGGGATAAGGAGGTGTTGCTGTTGCCTACTGATGCCTTTATAAATATCACAATAATCAAATCATAGTTTTCTGCACCTTTGATACATGCTCTACAAACACACAGTGACAGCCATAGCCCTGGAGAGCTGACAGTCTGAACAGATGAGGCAAATAAAGGGTAAAGGGTTCAGAGAGCGCTGACCTGCCCAAGGTCACACTGTGGAAGACTTCTGGGCTGAAGACACCTTCGGCCTGGGAAGGATGCAGCTGTGACGCCGTAGACTTGTTTTTCTCCACTTTCCCATGCTCACAGCTGCATCCTTCCCAG
>JAWWMP010000041.1:71877127-71892147 GCA_035047865.1 Dendrocincla tyrannina | reverse complement strand
GATGCAGCTGTGACGCCGTAGACTTGTTTTTCTCCACTTTCCCATGCTCACAGCTGCATCCTTCCCAGGCCGAAGGTGTCTTCAGCCCAGAAGTCTTCCACACCACATCACCTCCAAGTGGCAAGAGTGTACTTTCATTGCTGTAGCTATTGCTACAGTAAAAACAAGAAGGCAAAGTTAGGTTTGTGTGGGTGAGAAGAATCCAATGAGATGCTGGTGCTGCTTTGAGCAGACAGGCTGGTAGCTCTATGGCTTGCTGACTACTTGGTTTATTTTTTTGTAAGGCCATGCCAGAGCATTCCTGACAGGTGCTGGATAACATCCTGGAAACCAGGATCATGCCTTCTTCCCTAGACATACAACAGGTACATCAGAAGTGATAAAAATCACGACAGCCTGCCTCACTCCTTGACACATTTCATTCTGTCCCTGAGCATCGTGGCTGGGGGAGCTGCTTGGGGATGTTCCCTGAGCAGTTTCAGATCAGTTTTCTACTGCTTTCTAGTTGCAGAGAGGACAAACAGGGCTACAAGAGCCTCCCGAGGCTCCTCCAGATGCTCACCCATCCCAGCCCTGCCACCATCAGTGCCACCCATGGGACAGCAAGGCTGGTGAGCCCTGGGATGGGATGTGAGTAACACCTGCCATCACCTGCAGAGGAGCTGGGGAGACACCTGCCAGTCACATACCTGTTGTGCCCATATTACATCTGCTGTAGCTACCCAAGGAAAGCAAATAACTCAGTCTTGTCCTACCTCAGCTGTTAACTTTGGCATCAGGCTGCAGCTCTGCAGTTCACAGTCAGCCCAGCACAGACCTCCTTCAAAACCCAAGAATTATTTTTAGTGCAGCTGTTCCACAGGGTGTAACGTGGCTGTGATGTTCCCTCGGTCTAATTGAAAAGCACCCGAGCTATCTCCATGCCCTTTGCCTTGACAAGGAAGACTCCTTTTTAATCCCCAGATCAGCCTCACTAAGCAGAAGAACATAAACATGGCATTTATAAAAGGATAGACCCCACAAATGCTCACTTGCCACATTAGTGTTTGCTACCGGCAACTCCTCGTCTATTATTTAAAGTTAGTTCTGAAATTACTCTAAGCCCATGCTACTGGGTTTTACCCATAGGCTATTTTAGTACAGTGGCAGACATAAGAGCTTTAATAAACTCACAGGCATAAAAAGGTTTGATGTCTGCCAGCAGACCATACCCTTTGCAGGTTTAGTTTGTTGTTTTAATCATTGAAAGTCCCATGTTACAAATAAACAGTAAGAAATCCCCCCCTCAGAGGGCATTACACACCTTCCCTTTCCCATCCCGACTCATTATTTCTTTTCCACACAATTACTTCTTTTCCACTCATGCTGGAAGAGGTAGAATCACACACATCCTGCCTCTCAGTCTCAAACAATAAACCCCCCGGGGACAGAACCCCCCTTCGCAAAGCACACACAACAAGCCGGAGCACCGAAGCCCGCACACACAACGCGGGCGATGCCGAGGAGGAGGATGGACGAGGGGCTGTGTGGGCAGGAAACCCGCTCGGCTCACCTTGATCATGCTGGAGGAGGGATGTTCCTGCCGGGATTGCGGCGGGATGGACCGGCGGGTGCGGCGGCGGGGCTGGTGCTGCTGCTGCTGCTCGGGGTCGGGCGGTCCTCTCGGGGCTGCTGCCGGGGCTGAGCCTCCTTCTCCTTCTCCTCCTCCTCCTGCTGCTGCTGCTGGCGGGGCTGGGTCTGCTCCTGCCGCCGCCGGGCTCCGATTGCATCAGCGGGCGAGGGCGGCGCGCTCGGCGGGCGCTGCGGGCGAGGGGCTGGGGGCGCCCCGCCCCTCCGCATCCTGGATCCCGCATCCCCCATCACACATCCCACATACCCCATACCCCCGAAGAGCCGACCCTCCGCAGGGTCACCCCGTCCCTAAAATTAGAGACAATGACTGAGTGCCTTTTGCTGGGAATTGCACTGAGGGCGACACGTTCTCCTCAGCCCTCCCTGCCGTCACAGCCGTGAACAAACTCATGGTTTTCGGGCTCTGAGTCATTTCCTCCGCCTGGCGTGCACGCCAGCATCTCCCGGGTACCGCTCCCGCCGCCGCCTCCTCCAGCGCTGCCACCCCGTACCCGAGGGGACCCACCTGGTTTGGTTTGGTTTTGTGATGTTTCACAGGGGGGCTGAGGGTGCTCTCCTGCCGCCCAGTGCCCATTTTCACAAGGTGCATCCCCGCAGCTCCTCCGCTGGGCTCCGTGCGTGGGAACCTGCCGGGCAGGGTACCACCACCTGAAGGCAGAAGAGTGAACATCAGGGGCCAGTCTGCTCTGCCCCTTCTACCCACGCTGCTGCCAGCGAGAGCTTACAGCACGAATACAATAAAACCATTAATTTTTTAAGAGAAAAATCCCAGTGTAACCACGGTGTAATGTTCACAACGTGCTTACCTCTTTCATCATTACTGATTTTATGTTTAAGTCTTGTCTTCCTTTACTACTGTTTTTGTAAAGGGTTCCCCCACTCTGATCTGCTTGAGAGTAGTTGTAGAAAGCTGTTTCATCTCAATGCTGCTCTGTCAGCGATGCCAAGTTCTGCTTTGCAGGATGTACATGAATTATTCTCTCTTGTGTAGTGCCAGAGATTGGTTACATAAGTATAAGCAGATTTTTGTTCCTGCCACTCTTCAGCCAAGTAAGAAAGTGACATTTAATGGATATACAAGCATTTTGGATTTCAAAGAAACATAGATAAACGATGCTACACAAAAGGCAGGTTCATGTGAACAAGTGATGTTTTAGTGGCTATTTAGGAGAGAAGAAAGATGGAGCAAAAAAAAAAAAAAACAGAGGCAGAGAAGGCATCAAAGAAGCATCAGATGGATACAATTAATAATCAGGGCACTACTCAGTGCTCATGAGAGCAACTCAATCCGGTCACAATGAGTTATCTTCAGATTTCAACTACAATGTAGGAAAAAGCATGCTGGGTCAGGCCAAGGGTCCATTTAATTCAATACTCTGTCTCTGGCAGTAGACAGTAGTGATGCCTGCAGAAGAGTTTTGAGAAGAGAATAAGCATGTAGAGTCACTTTCCTGATACACTCTTGGAGCCTCAAGGGGTTTGTACCACGGCAGCTTCCTGAAAGATGAATTCTCTAGGCTTAACAGTTCCTTGTGGATTTTTGTTTTATTAATTTGTTCCTTGAACCCATTTAAATTTGGTATGTGATAAGATCTTGTGCTCATGAATTCCATGATTTAGCTCTGTTCTGTGGAAGAACAGAGAATTTTGCTTTATTTTGAACTTGGCACTTGAAAATTTCACATCATTCTCCATTTTTCTGATACTGTGACACTGTAAACACAAAGAAAGATCAATTAATCCCCTCTGTGTCATTTGTGATTTTACAGACTACTGTTGAATCTTCTGTCAGCCATCTCCTTTCTCCAGAATAAGAGTCCTAATCTTTTTTGGTTTACTATAAAACTGTTCAATGACCTTGATCATCCTTTATTTAAGATGGGAACATAATGTACACAAAACACTTGAAAGGCAGGTCACCATATTTACTTTTAATTTGCTCCCTTCTTCACCCCCACTCCCCATTTCTTTTCATAATGCTTATAGTTCTGTTTTCTAATTTGACTGTTTCTGAGCACTAAACTGAACTAATATATTTACAAACTGTTTAATTCCAAGATTTCTCTCCCCCAAGGTAACATTCATAACCCACACCTGTTTTCATAAATTTAGCTTTTCTTTTTTATTTTTTTGCCATGTGCATAATTTTATACTTACAGACATTTTTATATGCTATTCTGACAACTGTGTACTCAATTTCACAAGGTCCTTCTGCAAATAGCTCTAGTTCAGCTGAATTGTTTAACACTCAACCCTGAAGGCTTTACTCTCATAGTCAACTTTGTCTTTTCTCTATTTCACTCCATTTCCCATTTTCTCAATTGCACACTCAGTCTATTTCTTATCTTTAAACAAATTAATGAGAGCAACTATAAAAGCACCTTTCTTGTGAGAGCTTATTTTCTAAGAGCCTTTGGTAAGAGACTTTGTCAAGTCCTTTTGAAACCCAAGTAGATTGTATTCACTGGACCTCTCCTTCCTGCACACTCACTGAATCATTTGAAAAAGATTCTAAGTGGGCAGGTCAGGATTTCCTTTCAGAAAAGTCATGCTGAGTGATATTTATCCACATATCTTTTTGCATTCCTTATTACAGGTTGTACATTTTCTCCAGACTCACTTCAGTATCTTGAATCCCTGTGGAAGAAAAGCTGTTTGAGTGCAGTTTTACTGTTTCCAGAGCTCAGTTTCCAGTCTGAACAGTATTGTGCTTTTAGCCTTTTTTCTTTTTAAGTTCTCTGCAACATATTCCACCACAGAGATGGATTTCAAGTTATCCTTGAACTACAGCCTTAAACTACTGAGGTACAGTGCAGAATCCATGGACTGGGCAAAGCTAAGAAATAGGAGAAGGAAAAGGGAAAAAAGAAATACTATGTGATCTACAGGGGATTTGTGTAAAGCGAAACCACTGAGTTGTCTAGGATATGTAATAAAAAGATCTCTTTTTATTGATATTTTTCTTTTATTCCGAGCCTGAACTTGCTAATAAAAATCAGGAAAAGGAGGTAAAACTCAATGAAGCTACAGAATTTACCTTCAAACTTGCATCTTGCTGCAACATCTGAGAACCTGAAGTTACCATTAGTAAATGTGCCATACAGACATATTTTTGCAGTGTTGGCAGTCTAATTACACTACTTTATGTAACACTCCAGGAGTTATAAAGCATCAGTAAGAGCTTACTTTTTCTCCAGTCTGAATATGTCATTTTCATAAAACAAGCCATCATTCAACACTAGTTTTTCCATTAACACCAAGGATTCTGTGAACGCTTGACAGCGCTGTTAAACTTTAGAAGTTTTAATGAGTAAATTTTTCACAAATATGAGAGAATTAGGTAATTTATATGCTCCAAGTCCAAAGTATTTGCACAAGTTCTAGGGATTCACAAGGTGAAGAGTTTGAGTCATGCACAATTATCCAAGCCAGAGCTGAGTAAACTCACCTTTATGGCACAGAAATATGAGGAACTGCCCTTGTGAAAATGAAAAGGCTCTATGATATAAAGCCAGAGCAGGAATTTCGAAAGAGGAAGCTTGTCATTCCGCAATTCTACAAGGAATGAAGGGCAGAAGCCCTTCTTAATACACCTTCCAAGGTTTCCTCTCACAACCCTGGTCTGCATAAAGAGGTTAGGGTGAAGGTGGGTAGAAACCAGGTTTTCCAATTAAGAGAAAGCCGGGATTCTGAGAATTTTTTTTCCTTCTGAAATGGAACGAAAACTTCCTGTAGTAAAATGTGAGGAAAACAATTTTGATTCCAAACAAAAGGTGTAATTTTGACAAAATACATGTTTCAGTTCCATCCTGATCTTTAAGAACTTTCAAAGTTCTATGTAATATAAGCCCTCTGGAAATGTATTCCAAAGCTATTAAAACAACCTTCAAATTGTACCTTTTCAAACATATATCAGAATGTTTTGATCTTTCTGAAATACTTTGCTTCTACTTGGTTTTTGTACTTAAACTCTGTCTTGCATAGTTTCTACAACTGCATGTAAGTGCATTGGCACAAAAATTTAAAATAAGGAAACATGGACTTTCATCTACAATATTCTTCAGTCCAATTTCAGCCACAAAACTAAAATTCACAGCAATCAAGAAGGTAATTTCAGGATATGATTTCCATATAGCTGCCTTGCAGAACTGGGAACATAGTGTGGAAAGATTTTAGCATGAGGAAAAAAAAAACCCTTTGGGTGAAAATCAGGTTGCTGTAGAAATTTCCTAATAGGAAAAAAGAAGTATTGTGCAAATATTATTTGTATATACATACAAACTATTAGGGTAAGATGTTTTCTTAAATTATTTTTACTTCAGGGGAGGACAGGTCCTTTAGAGCCTTGTCATTTGGGGCTACAACACGATTGGAGAAGCTGAAATAATAAGCCATATACATAACAAGCAATGGTTGTAACTACTAGTCCTCCTTTTGGAAGAGGAGAAGAAAGATTCTTTTGTAGAAAAATGAAGACACTTGCCTGTCTTGTAGTCACAGGCACATGTCACCTTGTGGAAAGGCTCGAGTGGGATGCAAAGTTTCCATGGGTGGTCTTTTCAGAGAAACAAGACTTTTTTGCACAGCAGCACCTTCTCTTTCCTCTCTCCATCCTCAAGACATTTTCCCACCTCCTTGGACATGTCAGCCCCACCATGTGTGGGCTCTGCTGTTAAAGGGATTAGCAGAGGGATTTGGGTATCAAAAACACAGATAAAAAGCCCGGGATGTGGATGCTCAGGGGTGGAAGTGCCTCAGCTGGCACCCTCACACAGCAGCACAGGCTGCACAATTGCACCCACAGAAAGAAACATTGGAAAAGGAGAGCTGAGGAGAGATAAAAGGGAAAGCAGCCTTACAACATCTGACAACCAGGAAAATGCTAAAAGAAAGGGCAGCTGAAAGGAAAAGTCCTGCATGTGTGAGGGTAATTGGAACCAAATAAACGCAAAGTCTCCCGCCCTTTCATTCCCACCCTCTCAGGAAAACAGCATTTTACGCATTCTTCCTAAACAAGCACTTTGTGAATGTGTCACTTATTTATGCCCCCGAGAGGCAAGAAAAACACTGCGCTCTGGGAATTAACCAGGAACAGTGTGTTTCTGACATTTCTTCCAGGTTTCTGTTTTCCAGCTGCTCCCCTCACCTCTCCTCTCCCCTGCCTCCTCATGGGGTCTCCCAGAAGGTTCCTCACCTCAGCACTGCTGGGTCCCCCGGCTTCCTTCGTGTCCCAGGAGCTAAAGGGTCCATCGCACTTCAGAGCAAAGCCTTCAGAAGGCATTTAGAAAGTGTGTGGGCATAGGGAGATGCCATGAGCAGCAGCAGTGGAGCCCACCCCAGCTGGCTCCCTTGGACCATAGGAATCCTGAACTCTCATCAAAACCAACCCACCCCTTCACAATTTAAGGGACGTGCCAGAATTCCTCGCCAGCACATTTCACCCATCCAAGGTTGCTCCCGAGATTTCATAATTGCTAAGTCACTCCTTTGTCCCCCACTCAGACGTGCTTAAATACTGGCAGAAAAGCGAGAGAGGGGGAAAAAATGTGTTTTGTGCAGTTGGGGTTTTATTTTAAGGTGGGGAGAAGCAAACTGAGGACAATTGCCCACACAAGTTCATAGAGTCATAGAAGTGTTTAGGTGGGAAAAGACCTTTAAGAGCACTGAGTTCAACCATTACCCAGCATTGCCAAGTCCACCACTAAACACTGTCCCTGAGTGCCACATCCACCTTTTTTAAATATGTTCATGGTGACTCCACCACTCTCCTGGACAGCCTGTTCCAGGCCTTGGCAACCCTTTCAGTGCAGAATTTTTTCCTGATATCCAATCTAAACCTCCCTGGCACAATTTGAGGCCATTTCCTCTTGTTGTCTCTCTTGTTACCTGGGATAAGAGACCGAGCCTCACCTCACCACAGCATCCTTTCAGGTAGATGTCAAGAGTGATAAGGTCCCCTCCTGGGCCACCTTTTCTCCAGGCTGAGCCCCTCCAGCTCCCACAGCTGCTCTTCATAGGACTTGTGCTCCAGACCCTTCCCCAGCTCCTCTGCCCTGCTCTGGATGCACAAAGTGAGACAGCTAATGATGAAAGGTCAAGCCAGGCCATGTGAAAGAATCACTGCAGAGCTGCTTGGTTTCAATATGAAAATTTAAATCAATATTTAAAGACTGACCTAATGTGGTGGGATTTTATTTTTTTTTTTGTGGTGTAAAACATATGGGGCTAAAAATACCCTTTCATTTCAAAGCAGCAGAAATAAGTTGCAGGAACTGACGTGAAATCTTGATTTCTCTGTTGTTACTGGAAGAGCTTTGGAGTGTCTGAGCTGTGCCAAGTGGAAAGCCTGCTTTCTGCATCTCTGCAGTATGAGCTGGTTGCCTCAAATCCTGCCAGCCCAGACTGGGGCTGACACACAGTGTTCCGGCACTGATGGCTCTCTATAAATAAAGATCAACATCCTCTTTGTGTTCTAAAGGCACGTCGTGGTTCCCTGGTCTAAATTAAGTCAAGCTTAGAAAGGCTACAGAAGTGCACAGCAAACCAGCCAGGAATTTTCAAGCTGTTTTCCAGGTCCCACTTAGCTGGCAATAGGACTGGGAGGCGTTGGCTGGTGGTGCAGCTGATTCAGAAGATGATGAAAGGTGTGTTTTGCCCTCGAGCACCTGAGACATCATCCCTTGACCCCCGCCCAGGGTTTGCAGGCTCATGGGGCTCTGTGCTGGTGTTCACAGGGAGCCGGTGACCCTCCCAAGCCCCCTGGTCCTTCCCGCTGTCCTCACCTCGGGAATTTCACTTCCTCGTGGCTCCTCCTGGTGGCGGCGAAGGGACCCGTGACCGCAGGACCACTGCATTCCCGTGATGGGTAGACAGGAACCCAGGGCTTCAATAAGCAGTATGATACCTGAAACTTATATATCTTTATAGGAGATCCCCCCCGTTTCCCAGAAACGCAGAACTCAGTGGAAAATGGTATCTGCTATAAAGCATAGAGGAGCACAGATGTTTTGGCAAGCACACCTCTGCACATGGGCTATTATTAATTGAACTACAATTAATCACTTGTAACCAATACATAAATGCATTTCTATAAATAGATATTGGTCCATACCCCTAATTATCAGCCATAACACTTAGTCTGAGACAATGAGTTCCACACCAAATTACTCCATGTCAGTCCTGTCATTTTTCTGTAAATTGTTATGTATTTGAGGAGGATGCTTTAGCATATAATTGTAGTGAAATTAGCCTTGGCAAGGGATTACAGCAGCTGCAGAATCTCTTTGTTGGACTGAGCATGAGATCCAAGTCTTCTAAAGGGTGCTTTAATGTTCCAAGATCAATACTAGAGGGGTAAATCTTAGAACAAATGGGACACAAAGGCCAAATTCTGCTGGGTAAATCAGTCTGGTAATGACACACTTGTGATGTCACAGCTGGCAATGGCAATCTGAAGAGTAGAACAGCCAAAGCAAGACAGGATGTGGCAGCCGGAGAGAGACAGAAGTCCAAGGGCTGGCAGTGACCTCTGAAAAGGCAGCTGGGAGACATATGTTTGGTTTAGGAACACGGACTCTACTCTCCAGCCTGACTGATAATCAAGAGAACCAGAAGGACAACATGTAGGTGAGTCTGTGCATTGAAATCTGATGAATAAAAAATTCAAGGTAATCCCACAAAACCTTGATTTTGATGTTTGCCGCAGGGACAAGATTCCGGTCTTTACATTGCTTTTTACAGAGACTCTAAACTGCAGTGGCACCATATTGCGAGCAGTGACAAAGCCAAAGTATTCCTGGTTAATGAATGGCAACTAGTCACTGAAAGTAACAGGCCATGAGCTACATACAGATTAAAATTATACCTTATACCTCTCACAGTTTAACAAACGTAATCAGATATTGCTGCAATTTTGTTCCCTTTCATTAGGAAGTGCCAGTTCTTTGGATTTCTTATTATAGAACCAACTTTGCTAAATTTGGTTGAGAGGCTGGAACTTCAGCCAAAGGAAGTTTTTAGGGCAGTAACTGGCACATAGCACCAACACAACACCTCAACAGCCAGTTAAAATCCTTGAAAATCCTCAACAGCGGGCTGGAAGTTTACTGAGCACTAGGGAATGGTAAACCTGCTTATCAGGCCACTCTGTAGGATACAGGGAACTCATGGTCATATCCTTGAACTAAACTGAAAACCTGCTCTAAGTTCTAGACACGTGCCCCTTTTCTCCTGAAGTTTCACTATTTCCTTGGAAAGGAGGTAGTTTAGTAAAGAAACTATTTCCCACATTACTGTAATTTCCACATTTTGTTGCAATGTGTTTGAAACTGGAACATGGAAAACAAGGGACATGTTTAAGTAAAAGGTTTATTGTAAGAAAGAGAGGAAACTTTCCCATTTAAGATTAATCCAAGACACCACTGTAAAAGTCACAACAGTGTACAACAGCCAAGCAGTAACAGCATGCACTCCCTCCCCTTTGGAAAGGAAAACTTATCAGAAGACTTTCTTCAAATGTGCATGTAAAGAGACACAAACACAAATTATAGAAAAAGGTACCCATTTATTCAAGGTATGACAAGGATATTTACAGTATTCATTTTCTCAGAATAAGATCCATCCTTATGAGTTTTAAAGCAGCAATTATAAATTACATTTAAAAGGGGAAATGTTCCAAGCATGTTTCTGTTGGAGATATTTTTACAAGGACAGAAACACTTTAAGGCTAAGTTGTTTTGACCTTTGCTGCCACCCACATTTATCTTGGCAAAACCATCTCAAAGACAACATTACCTTGCGGGATAAAGACTATGCTAAATTCAACATACAATTCTGTTCCCTCGAACGCTTTTCACAACAGTTCATGTGTGACAAAAAAAAATTACTTTTGATTTAAAACAATGAGTTAAATATAAGTGAGATGACCTGCCTACATCCCCCATTTTCAGAGAGCTAAAGGATCATACACAGCAACACATTAATCACCTTAGAAATAAACCATCAGCTTCCTTGTTGATGAAGGTACTTCACAGCAAACCAATATGCTGCCAGCCAGAGCTCCAGTCACATGGTGCAATCCACTCTTCCCATTACATTATTTTTCAAGAGACAAGAACAAAACTTGTAGCTGACTTCTAAAGTAGATGATGAACACTGTCTGCTTTAAACAGCACTTGGTTCCCACAGCAAGGACTCGTGCCCTACCAGAACAAACAGGACGAGTGTGCTAAGCTGCTGTAGTGTTATTCTCTAGTCACTGTAACACACAACAGACCTACAGGAGCAGTTAAAATTGGGTTATCTAAAATGGTCTATCTCTTGAGGTAGAGGCCACAAATCATCTTTAGTCCTGTCTGTAAACGCTAATGCACATGCCATCAGGTAAATATAGCCATTTTCTGTTTTATAAAATAAACCCACTGATTTTTCAGATGTTATTTGTTGTAAATATAACAGCTTTTTATTTTTTATGGAATAATTTTGTGCCTGTTTGAGAAGGAAGCAAATTAAATATTGATACTAGTAGATTGTAGCTATTCATATGGTTGTAGTGAAAATAAAACATGTCTTGTAGAAATAAACTTCAGAGCAACATTCAAAAGGGGTGGTATGTGAGGATTTTTTTTAAGTTAAAAGTTATTTTGGAAAAATCCAATTTTAACTGCACAAAAAAAAAAACCCAAAACCAAACAACGACACCACACCAAAACCCCAGTCATTAGACCTGTAAGGCTAAATAGCTACTTGAAATACTACCCTTGGGTAATTTTGTTTTAGGATTACATTTCAGAGAATAGAAAGTGAAACAACAGAAAGCCCCAAAGCCTGTTAGAAATACAATTCACTGAACAATCATGGTTCGTAAGGGGAGGACACTCCATAATTAAGTCTATTGAAAGAGTACAACGGTAAACATTCTGATGGAAGCAGAAATGTGACCTGTGCATTTAGCAGGGGACATTTAGTCCAGGTTAGCCAAGAATCCTTGTAACAGCAAAGTTGTTGCTGTGACCAACACAAGTTTTAAGTTATTCGAAGATAACCCAAGTGACAAGTTACAAACATTCGGACATTGGCACTTGATCTTTAGTCAGCCCCAGTCGCTCAGTCTTCTCCCCAGAGACTCACGTACACAGAACTTTAAGTTTTCATTTTATTACTGTAAAAAATAAAGTCAATGTGTAGTTCCAGAGTAAACAAAGAAACCTTAGTTTCAAACTGTTTAAAAACAAAGGTCGAAAATCTGATAAGTTACATTTCACAGGGTTCACATCAGCACCTCAACCTAATGCATTTTCTTTATGAACTAAGCATATTTTACAAAGTTTTCATGTTAGTGACAAGGGGCTACATTCTCCTCTGGATGCACATGTAACATGACTCAAGGAGAACAACCTGGAAGGAATGCAAACCAGTTTCCAGAGTTCCCTATTGAGTTCTACATGTTCAGAACCAACATTTAAGACCGAAGTTATTAAAGATTGACCTTTTGCATATTCCGAAACGGAAGGCAAATACAATCAACTAACTTTTGGCTTTGAAACATTAAGATAACAATGTTTTATTTCAGCCACATATTTACAAAAATGTTTATAACAGAACTGTGTAGGGTTTCCTTTTTATTGTCATAATACACTTATAGATGAATAGTCATCTTAACCTTCATGCAAAGATGCATCTCTTGTTACACAAGAAGTTTCCTGTTGGATTTTTTGCACTCTGAGGATAGCAAGCAGAGGGTTGGATAAGTTTGGGTCACCCTTAAAAATGTAGGCCTGTTTGCTCTACTGCACCTTCAGAATAAGGAGGTAAAGTACAGGCACCATTAATTCCACAAGGGTTCATTGCCTCTAGCATGTTTTCCAAAACCAACAAAAATAGTCTTTAACAGTTGTAACATGGGTTATTCCATGACTTTCACCTCTTCAGTTTACTTCCTGAACTCTGGAGTTACTTTCCTAGAAGCATACTTGCCGAGCTTCTTTTCTAATGTATTTTGTTGACTATACATTTTAAATTAAACTGTTATGTAAAGAATGTAACAAGCTTTTTCCTTTGTACACAACTTAATCTTTGTGCTGAGAATTCTTCAAAAGGGTTTTATAAATAATACAGTAAGTTTAGAATCAGTCTTCTGCCCTCTCGTCATTATACCATGTTGTTGCTCTCTCCAACTTTATCTACAAGCTGTAGAAAAGGAGACAAAAAGGTTTTAAGCTGATGACATTTATGTACAGTGAAGGTACTCTCAAATATCACTTGCTACTTGCACAGTTAGTATGCGACTGGAAATGAGAGTCAAGTAGTACTCACCGAGGTCTCATGGTTTAGGTTGGTGAAAATTAAAAATCTTACATTGCAATTGTGTTTCTGCATGACATGTTTTTCTCATATAGACATTAACAGTGCAACATGAAGATGCAACAGAATGACAAAGGAAATAGAAGAATGCAGATAACACTGCCAGCTTAATGGTTAAAACAAAACAATACAGTCTCAGCCACACATGCATTAGTAGACCAAGGAAGATATTTCAACTGACCATTACTGTGGATTCTCTTCTGAGCCTACGTAGGCTTTGAATAAAACATTAACAATTATCTTTTTAAAACAAGATTTAACCCCATTATGATCAAATTAAATATGACTAAGTAAGATCAATTGACAAATGAAACATTCAATTGATCATGAATTGTGAGCCAGAACTTGGGCTACCTGTGAGATTGGAACAGATGATCTTGAACACTCATTTTCAAAAAACAGCCTATGTCCATCTAAGATACTTCCCCGATTAATTTTTAGTAGTAGCTATTAAAACTATTGCTTTCAAAACTACAGTTAAAAATGCTTGTGTTAAAATGCATACAGAAATTAGCACAGTAAAAGTAGTTGACTTAAACACCCTAGATTACCGTATTTCTGGCACCTGTTAATGTTCAGATCCCTCATTATTTGGTTAAGAAAATGGAAAACTCCATTTGAAAAAAATACAAATCTTACTAATGGCAAGATGTAGCCTGGTGCAGTAAACCTTAATAAATATCCCTGATGAATTATTATGCATCACAGCAGTTTCTGGATTCACCATGCAAGCTGAAACTTAAGATTGAACTCTACTTCTTTTACAGGCTGCTTTTCATAAATACAAACACTGCACAAAGAAGAACAGTGCCCTCTGCATCCTATGGGCAAAAGGAGAGGAACAGGACTCTGTCAGGATTTGCCAATCTAGTCACCCAAGGCCAACAGTGAAGCATGTTGAAGAACCCCAGAGTTCCAGGTCACAATCCAGGGCTCTTTCCACTTCCCAACACGTAAGCAGGGGCAGCTTCTGCAAACGTGCCTTTTTGTTCCTTTTACATCTAGAAGTCTGTCCCTGGGATCAAATGTGATCTGTATGAGCAAGAACTATACAGGAATGCACTCAGAGTCATCATTCTGAAGTTATATTTGCTTTATTTCTGATGCATTTCCACTCGCGCTGTATCAATGGAACAAAACATAGTAGAAACTTCAGTTGTTGCATGAAGTACTGATCACTTACCGAGCTTATACCAGGTAAATTCAAGAGATATCCAAGAACTGGAACTCTTCTAATAAAGCCAACCACCACAGGAAAGAAGCCCCTTTAGGTAAGATACCAGAAGATTGTATTAGTTTTTAAAATTAGGCTATTCTCATATTGCTATAACACGAAAAAGTAGCAGGTAGTTTTACAACGAAGATCACATAAAGTCTTACAGCTTGTTAGCAGCTCACTAGTTTACCAAATATATCAACATACATTCAGCGGACACAGGAGAAAAGCAGGCAAGAAACACCTTATTTTTAAATGGACTTAATTTTTTTCAAAGTTGGCAACTCTCAGTCACCTCAGAAAAAAATAAGTCAGGAGACAACACCCAACTTAAGAGTCAACAAAACTGATGCTCCCAAATGATTCCTCAAAATTACCACAAATGTTTTCTGATTTCTTTTTACATCATAGGAAAGACATTCTTGCAAGACCCAATAAAGAAACAACTGAAGTTAATTCTGAGTAATTAAAAGCATACATAGTACTCTTTAACTGAAGAAAATGCAGCATGACAGAGTTGCGTGTTCACTTATTTCCCAAGTTTATATAAAGTCAAAAGTTTGAATCATATGGAGATAGTGCCTGTCATCAGTGTTATGGTGTAGCCCCTGCACATCTGTCCAGCTCATCTCTGCAGCAGGAAAGCAGATTTCCTGTGGCAGAATCTCAGCATTCCGAGCGATCTTATGTCGAGTGATACAATCCCTGTTGTCCTAGTTCAACAGGAGGAGCCTGTTATCACTGTGTGGGGGGTGATCAAAGTTATGTATTCTACCCCCTCTATTCATTTCCTAAGAACAATGGACCATTT
>JAWWMP010000041.1:71835157-71858849 GCA_035047865.1 Dendrocincla tyrannina | reverse complement strand
GGCTTTGAGCATCCTGGTCTAGTGGAAGGTGTCCCTGTCCATGGCAGGAGAGGTGGAATGAGATGGACTTTAAGGTCCCTTCCAACCCAAACCATTCTGTGATTCTGTAAAATTGAATTAGAAGACAATCTGTTTTGGTAACGGCAGTATTATTGCTTTGACTACTGTACATGAATATCTTTTTTAAAGTTTGGATTTGTGGAGAGATTCTCTTTATTTCCATGTTTTGTTTTCTTGCTTAGACTACAAGTCTCTTGGTATATTGAAAAGACAGTTTCCCAATACTCCCTTGATTGGACTGACAGCAACAGCTACAAATCATGTTTTGAAAGATGCTCAGAAAATTCTGCATGTTCAGAAGTGCATTACCTTTACTGCCTCTTTCAACCGGCCCAACCTTTACTATGAGGTAGGTCTTGTTACCTGCTTGTTCGGCTGCGTTGCTGTTTTGTTGTCTCCTTGTAAGGTACTGCTGATGAATTTTAGAATAGTTTTTTGTTGTTTTTTTTTTCTTTTAAGAATAGATTTTATTAATCCATAACTATTCAATGAATGATAGCATTCTTTGATTACTTCATGTTGCTGAACCTGTTGTCTGAAGAGAGACTTGGGCTGCTCTGTCTGTGTGAGCAAGGGTTGGCAGACGGCACTGTGGACAGGAGAGAGGCAGGCAGCAGGCTCAGACTGCTGCAACCTCTTGGAAAATATGTCCTGTGATGGCAAAAGTTACTGTGTCATGCTGTATTTTCAACTTGGCCACAAGTTCTTTTATTTTTCTTGATGGGGAAAACCTGCAGGTTTGTTTTTCTATGGACTTTTGAGTTGTAGTCTGACTCCATACAGAAGAGAATTTTTGTTGAATGGCAGAATAGTTTTGTTTATCATACTGTAAGAGATAGAATAATAGGATTGTTTGACACACTGTGTGCCCCTTGAACTCTGACATGTGTATATTATACTTCTGAGGTTCGGCATAAGCCTTCAAATAATGAAGATTTCATTGAGGACATAGTTAAGACCATCAATGGAAGATACAAAGGACTGTCAGGTAAAAATGTCAAAAAAGTGCACCTGTTATTTTTCATAACAACCCAGCATCCTTGTAATGCCGATGATTTTCAAGTGATCCTGAAATAAATTCTACCTTCGCCATACATTAAACATTCAACATTAGAATAAGTGAAATTTAATGAGATCCATACCTTGAACAATTTCTGTTCTCATTCATTACTGTTTAAATCTCTTTACCGTCTACTTGTATTTTCTGAAGTATTGAAACAGAATGTTTATTTATATAAAACAATATTCACATAGGTAAGAATAATAGGAATTTTTAAGATTGTAAAAGCAATTGTACATGTGTCATGTAGTGTCTATGTCAGGAGACTTACTGTCTTTGATGCTTCTTTTTCATATTTGATCATGAGTCATCTATTATTCAGTGCCCACAATGGGTGCTATGAGTTGATTTGTGCTCTTATGATGAAAGCAGAACTGTGTAAGCTGGACTTTGCATAATCAATAAATTATGTAGTGCAAGTTAAGAGGACAGACATCTTGCAAAGGCAACAGAACTCAGTTTTCCAGAGCAGCAGTCTGTCCCTGTCTGTACTGTGGAGCTCTGTGGAAGGGACGAGCAGCTCCCTGAGCACAAACTGTGCCAAGATGATCACAAATCACATGGCTTTGTGTGTAATCCCTGATTTAGCCCAGACTGGCTAATGACAAAAAGCAGATTTATCTGAAACCTCAGGTGAGATGCCACAGATGTCATAAGGAGCGACATCCCTTTACATAAGGTTTCACAAACACTGTCCTCCTTGAACAGCAATAGAGCACTTCTATGATTATGTGGATTGGCACCCATATCTCCTCTTTAGCCTACAAGTCCAAGCTGGTAACTGAAGTTTCCTTCATGGATACAGATACTGCAGGCTGAATAGGCACAAAGACTGTATAATGCTTTTTATGTATTATTTTTTAGTTAATAAATCTTTCACAGTTTTTAAGTACGGGGGATTATTTGGCTTTTTAAAGGCATTACAATGAGGCATCTTTCACTTTTGTGCAGGAATTGTTTACTGTTTTTCTCAGAAGGATTCTGAGCAAGTTACTGTGAGTTTGCAGAAACTGGGAATCAAGGCAGGGACTTACCATGCAAACATGGATGCTAAATATAAAACCAAAGTTCATAAAGGATGGGCAGCAAACCAAATCCAGGTTAAGTAGATACTTTCCGTGGACTTGTCTCATTTAAACAAATTCTGTTTTGGTACTTTGATGGTTTCTTAATCTTTTTGTTTTATTTTTTTTTTCAGGTTGTAGTGGCAACTGTTGCTTTTGGCATGGGAATTGATAAACCTGATGTAAGGTTTGTGATTCATCATTCTATGAGCAAATCCATGGAGAACTATTACCAAGAGAGTGGACGTGCAGGTATTATAGGAAATGGCTATTGCAAGGTCACCATTTACATCCATTAAGCCAGTAAAATTGTACTTCAATGTCAGCCATTTGTGCAAAGTCTCTTGTCTTTGAGACAGGTTTCAAAGTGTTTAGTAAAACTCTGCTCCTGTAAACAGACTTTAAAGGAAATATAAACTGCATTTATGATCTCAGGCCTCTACTGCAATGTAACGAAGAGTAACTGGGTACCCAGCCCTTCACTCAGCGTTTGGTTTTTTTTAATTACTTGATTTTTATGACTTCTGTGGCTTACCAGAATAACATGACACTGACTGATCTGGTATATGATTTTTTTTGTTTGTTTTTATTATGTATAGCAACTGGGATGTGTGATTTGCTCCAGTTGTCTTTAGATGTAATCATTGTATGAATTCCAGTGGCCAGAGAAATACAAGTAGGAGTATGGAGCAGGGAATTTTAAGGACTGATCATTGTATAGCAGGACTAAATAGCTGTTATAGGTAAAAAAACAATAAAATTTTCTGGTCTTTTATTTTTTTTATCTTCTGCATCATTGCTTTTTCAAAGGCAGATTTGAATGTACGTGGAAAAAACCTTTTCAAGTACCTTGAGGGGAAATGGGTTGAGATTTTAACTTTCTGTTCATTTTAATGCATTGCAGGTAGAGATGACCAAAAAGCTGACTGCATTTTGTATTATGGTTTTGGAGATATATTCAGAATCAGCTCAATGGTAGTGATGGAAAATGTTGGGCAAGAGAAGCTCTATGATATGGTATCTTACTGCCAAAATATGAGCAAGTAAGTTACTGTGGTGGTTTGGCTGCTTAGTTTTTAAATAGGCTAATTTTGTTGGGTTTTTTAGAGGGCATTTGGGATGGAAAAAAAAAAAGGCAATAGTCCAAAACAAACCCAAAGCCAACTCATCACCAAACAAAACCACTCACAAAAACAAGAGCAAGCTTACCAGCTCAGGATAAAATTCTGGAAGCAGTTCTATAGAGGTGAAATACCTGTCAACTAAAGCTGTTTGGATTTCATTGCCCATTGCTTTGGTTTTTACTCTTAAGGTATGAGTGTTTAATGACCATATAGGAACCCACATGTGTGTAACACTTCATCTGCTGCACTGAGCTATTTGGAATACTTCATGGAAAACACTTGTATCTGTGTTGTGGACTTTGTTAGCCTCAGTCTAAAAATGAGTTCATATTCTTATGATTTTTAATTCTATTGAAATTGCAGACTGTACTTTTCTGCTTTAACCAAACTGTTCCTACATCGGCGTTTACTCATTATTCCTACTGGCATAACTGTTGCAGTATTTGTTTTCTGATTTTTTCCTGAGATAATTCTTCCTGCCTGTTTTGAGATATGAACTGTCCCAGGGGACCCTCTTGTTGCCACTTTTGTGGTTTATAACACAGGTGTGTACACCTGGGTGCTGTAGTCCCTCTCTGTTCTCCCAGGTGTCGCCGGGTGCTCATAGCCCATCATTTTGATGAGGTGTGGGATTCTGCAAACTGCAACAGAATGTGTGACAACTGCTGTAGAGAGAATGGTAGGTAAAGGACAGAGAACACGGGAAAAGTTGGGTTAAAGAAATACATCTAATTTAGAAAAACTATAAGCAAATTTTGTGAACTGTGCTTGTAATACCTGCTTTCAAGGTGCAGATTTTCTTACAAATATAATTTTTTTTTGGTGACTTAGTGTTGCCAAGTTTAGCATGATACTTGTGGCTTGGCTTTTTGCCTGAGGCCAAACACTTTGGTGTCCTTCAGTCTCTGCTAGTCACCTGTTCCCAAAAGGGAAGGTGGGGCAAAGGGGAGATGGGCTCACCTGTTTTAAAAAGAGGGTGGTTTCAGTAGAACGTGGTTCTGGGACATGAGTTGTTTTGTTGCATTGCTCACAAACATCCTGGGAGTGTTGGGTAGCTCATTCTTGCTTTAATTGTCATTTGTGGTACCCATCAGAAAGCCAAAAGACTCAAAAGATGCACAAAACATCTGTTGCTGCACTAAGAGTGAGCACTGTGGTTTAGACATAGGAAACCTCCTGAAAAGCTAGAAAACTGACTGGAACGCTGAGAGGAAGTTGGTCTTGGGCATCTCTAACTGGACATACAAAACCACCTTATAATTCTTTGAGGATCAGGTGTATTCTTGTAACCTGTGGGAAATAACATCTCCTCATATCACATACCTGTTCCAAAAACCAATTGGATAATATAGTGATCAACACTTGAAAAAACTTAGGAACTGTATTCAAAGCTGTTCTCATAACTAGACTTTATTTCACACTACATGTTTTGGGGTGTAAAGTAGACAAACCAAAATTTAACTTTTTTTTCTTTATATGGTTAATTATATAATGAAACTGTTTTGCAAAATCATGCAAGTGACAGTGTCTTATTTTCTAATTAGAAATGGGATTTATTTGAAATTTTTACTGGGATCAGAGGTTGGGATGAGTGTGGAGCTGGCTTGTACCCAAGACTTACAGGAGCCATGTGATGAAATATAGTTGAAATATATCCTGATTACTGCTGGTTCACCCCCAGGGCCTTTCAATACACAAGCAAGGTCTGAGGAAACGTAGCAGCAGTACTCGTTTTTCAGTATTTAATTCTTGGTTGGAGGAGGCAGTTGAGGTAATTCTGTGCCATAATCTGATCATGAGTAGGAGGGTGGTCATTATGTACCACACAGATGTGTGGATGCTCAGGATAATTATTGATGAAACTAATTTTTATAATGTAATTAATACCTTTTTTTTCTGCCTCATTTTGTCCATAAGTGTCTTGGGAGAATAAATGTCTTCGTTATGTTCTTCACTTCTTTTGTGCTCTCTAATCTGGTCACAATAAACACTGTGGGTGAGGAAGAAGAATCCAGCTGTAGAATAACATAGTAGCCATCTTGCAAATTTTATGCTCTGTAAATGCTTCTCTGAAATTATTTGTGTGGTTTGTAACATTAAATACAAGTAGAAATGTTTGCCAGATTGGAATTTCAATAATGAAGTAGAAAGACAGATACGAGTACAAATATATCCCAATTGTCAGAGGGAAAGTTACAGCTTTATTTGTTAAGTTACAGTTTAAAAGCAAAACACAGAAAGCATTGCTATTATACAACAGATGTGTATTTATAGATATATATATTTTTATATAAAAGTATATACATGTATACACCTGAAGTTTAATAGCCTCTAAATAACTGTAAATAACTTGCTATTTAAATATTCTTTCACTTTTATTTTCAGCATGTGAGAAGATGGATGTAACAGAATACTGCAAGGACCTAATAAAGATACTTGAGCAAGCTGAAAGCATGAGTGAGAAGCTCACCCCACTGAAGTTAATCGATGCATGGTCTGGGAAAGGTGTGTCAAAGTTCAGGGTGGCTGAAGTTACTCCACCAAAGCACCCAAGAGAGGAACTGGAGAGAATTATTGCCCATTTACTGCTGCAGCAGTATCTGAAGTATGTAAGATGATGGCTTTGTTTTTTAACATCCGATAGTCATTTTTCTTTACAGTTCTGTTAATTCTGTGTAGCATCAATAGATACATTCTGTAATATTATTAGCCTTTATTTCAGGTGCATTTAATGTATTTTTAAAAAAAGCTCAAGTATTGCTTTATTTCCTCTTCAAAAGTTGGAGGAACATTTTGAAATGCTGCATCTCGTGCAGTTTTAAAAAACTGGGGTCTTCGGTATTCAGGTTGAAGCTTTAAATCTGCAGCAGGCTTCATTTTGGGGAAGTCTGCTGTTTATATAGATCTCATCCACATTCTATGGATAAGGAAAGCAAAAGGAGTTGCCCACATG
This sequence comes from Dendrocincla tyrannina, assembly GCA_035047865.1. Classification (NCBI taxonomy): domain Eukaryota; kingdom Metazoa; phylum Chordata; class Aves; order Passeriformes; family Dendrocolaptidae; genus Dendrocincla; species Dendrocincla tyrannina. The sequence goes on along the minus strand of JAWWMP010000041.1, from coordinate 71,852,588 downwards.
AAGTCTAAAAGTCAGGACAGGCTGGGTAATATGGAAAGTGGTACCCAGAAATGTTAAGAAAAGCCTAGTGAAAATAACAGTCCTGCTTGTGTTAGCTGGCTGTCGGTGTTTTGTCTTACATACTTCTACAAGTTCCAAGAATATGGACAAATATGGACAAATAAAGGTATTATATAATACCTTTATTTTTGGCTTAATTATTTCTGTGTCTATACAGCTGACTTTTTTATACTGTTAAGAGGGTGTGAAGATGACTTATTACCTATTTTTCTCCTCATTTTCTTTCATCTATTTCAAGACATTGACACGTGTGTCTGAGTTTGTGTGTAAAGGTCCACAAACTGGATTAAGTGTTGACCAGACTGGCTCCAAGTTAACTGACTGTCCATTTGAATAAATAAACCAGAATCAAGCTGGTACTTGGAACATCCAAAAGAAGGGCTAATGTAACCTTTTGGTCACAGAAAGGGTTGTCAAGATTGGAACAGGTTGCCCAGGGAAGTGGTGGAGTTGCCGTCACTGGAAGTGTTCACAGAATGTGTGGATGTGGCACTTGGGGATGTGGTTTCGTGACGGTGCTGGGTTAATGGTTGGCCTTGACAATCTCTGAGGTGTTTTCCAACCTTAAGGATTCTGTGATTTGCCCCCTGTATGGTCAAGCCTGCCTTTGTCTCCACCCTTCCCTTGTAACACTGATTTAATTCACACAGGGAAGACTTCAGCTTCACAGCATTTGCTACAATATCGTACCTGAAGGTGGGACCAAAAGCCCATCTGCTGAGAAATGAGGCACACGTCATCACTCTAGAGGGGATAACAAACAGGAAGAGCGTTCCCAAGGTATTCATATCTGTACTGGTTTGCTATATAGGTATCTTCTCTGTTACAGTTTAATAGTTGGGTATCAGCTCAAAGTATTTTTTGTACTAATGCAATCAACAGGATTTAAAACAGACCTCATAAGTATCTCCTCTCTTGTGTGGGAATGTGGAAGAAGAAGGAAAACAATGCTGGAATTTTAACAGAATTGTTTCTAACTTACAGGTCAAGCCATCTCGGTCTTCAAATTCGAAAGGAAGTAGTGAAAATGCTCAGACTGTTTCAAAGACTGTCCAGGATTCAGTGGGGAAGAAGTCACAGGAGTACAAACGGCCTGGCCGTGGGTCTGACTTAAAAGCAAAGAAGCCTAAGCTTGAGGCAGGTGCAGTTGACCAACCAGTAGTTATTGACTGAGTTTCATGGACTACATTTAGGATCTAATCATGTTTTTTACTTCTTCATGGACAATGCAGTAAGTGCAGTTTGTGCTTTAGTAATGGTATTTTCTTTTGTGTTCTTTTTTAATAAAAAACAACCAGGGAAACAAGAATCTAGAACAAGTCCAGCAGTAAAGGGGAAAATGTTTCTTATAAAAATAATTGGTGCTCATCCTATGATACAGCAGTGAATGCAAAATGTAAATAATGTGTTGCCTTTTTAACTCTTTTGGAAGTGTGGTGTGTAGGAACACTATTGCAGGATCATGCAGGATGGTAGGGACTTCCAGAGATCATCTAGTCCAACCTCCTACTCAAAGGTAAAAATCCCTGAGGAGTACAGAGTATGAGTAGAACAGAAGACATAAGATGCTTCAGAACTAGTGGGAATTTGATAATTTAGGAACTGCGGTGGAATTTTAATTTTGAGGTTTGGAATTAAGGATGGAACTGATACCTTTTTTTTTAAGCAAGGCAGAAAAATAGTATCTGGAGTTGAACACAGTCAGGGCCTGAGATGGGACAGTAAAGGTCTTCCTGTGTTCAAGGTACCATGGGATAAAAGTAACTCTTCAGCTAATTACCTTGATAAGTTTGAAGAAACAGGAGCTGCTCCTGCAGCCTCAGTGTTTGGTAACTGTAAGAGTGTGGTTGCTGCTGAGACCTTGGTGCTTTCAGTTCCACTTGTCTGTCCCAGCTGGGCTGAGGAAAAGACCTCAGGGGCAGCTCTGCCCACACTTTCACTTCCTGAGCAGCCATGTCTGTCCAGCAATGTCTGCTGGACATTGGTTTTGTTTAATCTGTAAGTGATGCTTCACCTCAGAAACAGATGTTAAGTGGTTATGCTATTTATTAAAAAGAATCTCTAAACTACAGGAAAGTTGCAAGTAAGAGTGAGTTTGGGGTTTTGGTTTTGCTCTCTAATTTCTTCTCGGTCTCAAACCTGTTGGCCTCCCTTTTCTCACACATACTGCAAGGTGTTACTAGAACACTATAGCCATCTTGATGGTTAGATTTGACTAATTATATAAAAGGAAAAGCTCCATAATAATGGAGGGCCCATTTCCATACAGCAAGTAGACTTGAGGAAAGTGGTACTATTTTTCAAACGAGCAAACACCGTGACTTCACATCTTTCACACAAAAACACAGAGAGAGCACACGCTGAGAGGGGCTCAGGGGGGAAGGGACTTTGGAAGGTCCGGCCCAAGCCCTTGGGGAAAGGCAGCCTGGACAAGATTATCAGCACCCTGTCCAGCTGTGCTTGGAAACCTGCTGTGATGAGGTCTCTACTGCTGCCCTGCAGAGGGTGTGCCAGTGACTGACTGTTCTCGGGTAACAACTTCCTTTTGCCAAAACAAACCTGGACAGCTGGGGTTTTCAGTACAGGAAAGTGTCAGGGCACATTAAAAGCTTCTAGAAGCTTTTTTCCATTCTTACTTTCACAAGTCAGGAAATACTTATGGTTATATATATGGTTAAGTACTGAAGAAAATCCAGCTACAGACTGCCCCCCCTTTCAGCAGGGAGAATATTTAACTGCATGTGAAGCAGAAATACATCCTGCTGCCTTCTTTTGAATATTGGTGTTTCCAGAAATGGAAGGATCCAACAGCTGCTGCTGACTGCAAACATTGCTCAGCACACAAAAAGCCAAGTGCTACTTCCAGTTTTATTTATTTACTTACTTTTAAGATCTTAGTTTAAGATCTTAGCAGCCAAAGATCAGAAAGGCAAGTTGAAACTCACTAAAATGTAAGTTCCAGGGAATTCCATTTTGGTTTTCCCCCCCTCCCCTGACATTTACATGTATAACAAATATAAAACAAACATCATTAAGAATGTGTCCTCCATCTTTATTTTTCTGGTTCTATCTTGACAGTGACTAAAGCTTAGTATTTCAACCATCATTTAACTGAGACCTTTGCAAAATATGGAATTAAGTAAGTCATCGCTGTTAGGGTGACTTCTGGGAGAATCTCAATATGTATTGAAACCTTTGTAGTGAATTGTTCCTGGTTTGACACTAAATAACCAGCAACTCCAGAAGCAAACCAAAAGCCAGGATGAAACAACTAATAACCCTGGGTGGCCCTATCAGATTCATAAAGGACATTAAGCAATAGCTTAGATTGTTGGGCTTAATCACCCAGGCAGTAAATTAATCCTAGCAACTAAAGGAGGAGCTTGGTTGAAGCAAGTCTGTACAGTATCTCCCGTAACTAAACATGAAGCCACTGGGCCAGTTACAACTGAAAACAAACAGCATAAACCTCCACTGGAAAACTTAAAGAGTAGATATTTTGTCAACAGTTGTCATTTAATTACCATCACATCAAGTCAAATTGGAGTGTAGTTCCTTCCTGGAACCAATATGTGGGACAGTGGTCAAGAGGAGCAGACAAGACGTGACCAAGACCTGTATTTCCCAAGAACACCTTCATGATCAACTGTAATAGGTGCCTATTAAGAATCCCATGGGGCTATGGGACTCCCATTCGAAATGGCATCTTGTAACATCCACCACCTAAGGTGGGCACAGCAGCCTGATGCACAGGCTCTTGCCAGGGAGGACTGCTGCAGGTGCCCCCCTCCAGTGTGTTATCCTTCCTGGGAGTGCACCGCCCACTGCTCCTGTTGGAGATGGCACACGATGCACCAGTGCGGCTCTACCACAACAACTAGAGAGCTGAAATGACAAACAGTTAAAAACTGCTCTCACCTGACATCTCCTCATGCAAAGCTTGTGTTCTGTGCTTAGCTGGGGAGTAAACACATTAATTTCAGAAGTAAACTTATGGGGGGAAAAAAACAAAAAAAAGGATAAGGCCTCCATCTTGCTGTATATTTGCAATCCATGTTCCAGCCTGTGGGAGCTTGGAGCTTGTGCCCTACAACTGTTCTCTATTCATCTGAGCCAGCCCAACAGGTACCTGTGGCAGGTACTCACAGGTGTGAGCAGTGGAGTGGTGCCAGTGGGATGGCAACAGGCTGTCTGCCTGCTTGTAAACATTCACCTGAGCACCTGGTTTGAGGAAGCAGAGGCTTTCTCAACTCGAGCCAGGACTCACCCTGCCCGAGGTTGGAATAGCTTTAGGCATGTAAGGCCGTGACTTCATGTCAAGGCTTCCTGGCTCCCGTGGTGGTTCCCAGGCTGAGCTGAGGGATATGCACAGAAGTGAGCTACAGGGAAACTGGGCAGGAGGAATTAGATGTGGTTTGGGGAAGGGAGCTGAGACAGGCATGGGATTTAACATGTTTTTCTTACTTTTGAAAAGGCTCCCTCATCTTCCAGTGAAGGCAGTGCTATCTGAAAACGTGGCCTTTGCTGTGCTGGTAAGGCTGTTACAGCCCTGTTTCCGTGTGCTCATCTAGACAAAAAGCTTTTGCCAGCACCAATCCACTGGCTTTTGTTCCTGTATTACAGGTTAAGTTGCCAGTCAGTATTTTGACAAGGTCAACACAAAATCTTAATAGGGAATTGCATTTATCCCTCATTTCTGGAAATCCCGAGAAAACAATTTTACAAGATGTATTACTTTGAATCAAAACTACACAAAATGGAGTTTTGTTCAATCAAAATAATCTTCTATATCAATATCTGGATTCAGGAGATCTTCACCATAGGCTGAAAGATCCATCTGATTTAGAATTAGGTTTTCAAAGGTTTCTTCCAAGTCCGTTTCACCGATCAGGACAGCTCCCACCATTCGGCCATTCTGCATCACTACCTTCACATACTCCTGCCCCTTGGTACATCTCAGCATCAGCTCGTGGTCTGAGCCCAAGCCCTGGGCATTGTACTTTCCCAAAACGACCACCTATAGGAAGGAAAAGGAAAAAGTACTCATAAGAACATTGCAGTGTCTTTAAGTATTTCTGCTGCCAGCAGTTCTAGGCCTCAAAAGATTCATGTAAATAGGGAAGTGTTTGTCTTAGGGACCCTCCCACAACTGACTCAAAAATCTTTACCTTCAATTACCACACAAAACCCGACAGTAAACCAGTTATCATGCTGAACTATGTTGAATTTATCCATGAGCAGAACCTTAATGAAACGAATATATACAGAGATACAAGGCAGAGCAGCTGTCATTCACCAACTGCACTTTGTAATGTATCTGTAAAGATCTTTGCCCTGTTCAGTTTCAGCACTCAGGAAGAATTAATTACTATATAGAGAAAACTGTTTTGTCAATATTAAAGCACGGGCTCAATGTTAACAAGTGAATATAAACTAGCAGTATGTGTTACCCAGTGGTTTAAGACTATTTACCTTGTAATTGAAAAATTTCGTAACGTGAGCAAATAGTTCAAAGCTGAAATCCATATCAACAGACTCCCCCAAAGCATCTGCTGCCATGCACTTTGCTGCATACCATCCCATCTGCCGAGCTTGGGTCCACAGTCTCATCTGAGGAGGAAAATTAGGAAAATTTAAGTTACAAGACACAAGGTGTGGATGTGCATAGACCAACATTCACTGCTCTCCCCAGTGCACACTGTGTGTTTCTGTGATACTCAGGAGGGCTGGACAGCTCGGCTTCCAGCCACCCAGATAAAATGACCTGTCATCAACACACCCATGATTAGCTACTTGCTTAGACTTTCCCTTCTCCGTGTGTCACAGTGTGAACTTTGCTCTGAGGGTCAGCCTGTCGCTGAGCCACACCCACAGGGCTGGATGTACCTGGTGCCACACAGGACTCGGCTCCCACGCCGCCGTGCAGATGTCTCCAGCTGCGTACACATCTGGCAGTGATGTGTGCATGTGTTCATCTACTTTGAGTCCTCCATCTTCACCTACAGCAAACTGAAGTACTTGCACAGGTCAGCAATGAGAAAAGTAATAATTTTAAGTAAGTCATTCAACTTCATCCACATTAAGCAGTCATCTCTTTTGCTACTTATTATTTAACATGAGACCATCCCAAGTGGCAAGACCTCCATGGAAGGTACAAAGGATTATTTCTAGACCACAGTATCATTTTTTAAAATGCTATTACTGATACCTAAGCAGGGAAGTAACAGAGCTTGCCAAATTTCAAATCACACTATGAGTGTTACAGGGATGCTCAGTCTTAAGAGTTCATTTTGTATTTTGGCCAAGGTGAGAAAATACCATTGCAAAGACCTAATTCCTGATCTAAGCTTGTAATGTAGGCCTGGAAATACCTCATGGCTCAACATCACATCTATGTTTTCAGCATGTTCTTCTGTTTTAATCAGAGCACAGCTTTTTATTTCCTAAGCAGATGGAACCACTAAACACCAAATGCCCCAACATACTCGTTTTGTCTGGGAGAATTTTCTTCCTAGTAGCTGCCATGGGTATTTGTTGGACTTGTGATGAGAACAGTGTTAATAATCCATGGACGTTTTAGCTCTTGCTGAGCAGGATTTATCTAGAGTCAAGGCCTTTTCTGCTTCTCTGCTGCCCCATCAGTGGTAAGGCTAGGGCTGAACAAGAAACTGTGATGGGAACCAGCTGGGGCAGCTGACCCTGTAGACCAGAGGGGGATCCCCAAGCCAATCTGCTCAACAAGAAAAGCTGAAGGGAGGAGAAGGAAAGGGGGGGGGACATTCATAATTACAGTGTATGTCTTCCCAAGTAACTGTCACACCTGTAAAGCCTGTGCTTTCCTGGGAATGGCTGAACATCTCCCAGGATGTTTCCCATCAATGGGAAACAGTGGAATGAGGGTTTTTTTGGTTGTATGCACAGTTTTTGGTTTACCCAAATTGTCTTTATCTCAATGTGAGTTTTCTCACTTTAGCTCTGTTCCCCCTCCCCCCTGTGGGGACCCCATGAGCAGCTGGGTGGGGCTGAGCTGCTGGCCGGGGTTAAACCAGACAGCAAACACCGAGACAGAACAATCTCAAGGCCTGAAAACTCCCATAGCAGCTACGACCTCTGGAATCATTATCCATGTTTGGATGCTGATTCAGTGTAACTTCGCTCCATGAATACGAGCACCATTACAGCTCGGTGTTCCAGATGAACAACATGGGAAATAACTGCTTCCTTCCCAGGAGAAAATGTTAAGATTTTTAAGGTAAGAATACAGTGCAGAATTAACACAAAAATTATCCTACATTTTTGCCACATTAGCCAATTATACAGATATTTTTTGCTATTTGTATAGGGCTTTGTTTAACAGTTTATACACATGGGGAGCAATATAATAAGCCAAGGCCAGAAAGGAAATACATTTTTATCATGCTGGATGTTTCAATATCAACATACCTGCCTGATTTTGAGATGCTGTACAATATTCAAAATCTTTAGCTATTCGTATTTCATGTCAGACAGAAATATAAACCAGCTGAAAAAGCTTCTTTCACCTTACCTAAAACCCAACTTCAGTTCCAAAAGAAATCAATGTACTTACATTATTGCCATCAAGAAATGGTTTAACATTTGGCACAACTCCAGTTGCACTGACAATGAAATCGCATCCGTAAATTTTTCCATTAGTTAATTCCACATATACAGGCCATAGCACTGAAAAAGGGGAAAATTTTGCCCTGAGAATGTAATCAACAGAAATTATTAATTATGTCTTATAGTGAGATATGAAATAAAATATTTTAAGCTAACTGATTAAGAAGAGGAAAAAAATTAAAGAACTGAAAAAATAATCAGAGGTTACCTATAACACTTCTTACCTTCACTCAGGACTAGCGGGAAAAAAAAAGATTTTGGAGCTTAGCTCCAAATCCTAATGACTTTCTTTGGAATTTTCCTAAATCAAAGCCCTCATTTGTAGGGAGAAAATACTGTCTCCTGTGGGATGTTTTGTGAAGTGCACAAGAAATGCCTCAAAAAAGAACATCAGAGATTTCAATTCCTAGAATCTCATGCTGGGAGGAACTGGGTATTAAAATACTGTTTTAAATATTAATTTTCGTTCAGTGGAATTTATAGGCAGCTTTGACACAAAATACTTTTTTTCCTTCTGTTTTAACTCAACTATTAAAATATGACTTTACTGGACTATGACATGGAGGGAATGTTCTGCATACAGGATTTTGGTGACTTCATGGAAAGAGTCTGACCCATAAAATTTTGCAACTTAATTGTTGCCCATAAATTTGACTAAGTTGCTAGATCTTCATTTATAGAGATAAAGGATTTATGTTCCAAATCTGTATTTGCTTTAAAACAGCAAACAAGATCAAACATACTTCAGCACTGCTTTATCTTCAACATGTGATTTCTAATCAACACTGGCACTTACCCTGATCTGGTTCTACATTTTTCCCTTCTCTAGGAAAAGTCAAAGAAGTTCTCTGCAGTTGTATGAATTCTTGCTGTAAGTGTATGTTCTTTACTTCACATAGTTTTTCAATATGTACTTTATGAGAAAACTAAAGAGAAAGTGACAAAATTGGAAATACAATGATTAGCAATAAAAAGATTTTTAGTATCAAGTACACCTTCACCTAAGCTGACATTACTACACTGGAAAAAAAACCCACCACACAGTCCATTCTAAAGCATGACACATTAAGCAAGTTCTCACATTTTTAGGCACAGATCTAACCATAGCCAATGGCAATTTACTTGCTTTTTCAGCAGATACCTGATGGTCCTTGAAAATTCATGACAATTTAGATTTTTTTGGCATACCAGAAAACACATTCAAGTTCCCCTAAGCTTACATGAAGAGAATTCAAAACTTAACAGAAAAAAGTAAACTGATCTCTTCTGTCTTTCAGGATGGCAAATCTTTCATTTTTGCTATCATGAGTGAAACTCTGCTAACAAGTTTATGTTCTAAAAGCTGTAAAAACATAAATTCTGTTTCATTGACCCATGTTTCAATCACTTACCCCTATTCTGAGCAGAAGACAAGTTGGAATTACCCTTTCTCTGAACTATTTTGTGAGTTCAGGCCTTGAACTGTTTTATTTTCCACTACACAAACATTTCCACAGCCTTCAAAAGCCAAACCGCCATGAATTAAGCTGCTGAATGTCCTAAACATCCTTGAGTTGGTGTTCTAAAGCCATTTCTGTAGAATCTATGACTGATCACCTTTGAAAGGTCATTTTTAAAAGTGCAAAACAGATGCAAATACCTAACAGCTAAGAAATGAATAAATAAAAAAACTGATAAAAAATATGAAATGTGAGGATTTTTACTTTATTTCAAACATCAAACTTTTCACAATGCTCTTGCCCACTACTGATTCTACATTTTGTTATCCACTGTGGTAGAAGACTGATGTTCCCTGTACCTCGGTACAAATCCTATTTATTATTTTGCACGTAAGAAAATGTATATATGGCAGCTAAAAATCAGGACAATAGGGGTACTACTGCTTGTGATCAAAGCTAGGACTGACACCAGTCCTACAGAAATATGCAAGCCAACATTTATGTTTCATGCTAAAACCATGCCAGTGGATCCAGTTAATCACCTTTTCCCTGAAGCAGGAAATTACTTTGTATTAGCACATTTTGCTGTTTTATTCTTACAGGAGAACGAATTCAACCACATTTTATTTTTATTTTTTTAATAACCCTGAATGTTACATTTCACATTCTGTCATCCTCACCCACTTAAAGCAACATTCAAATGTAAGCAAGACTATTCCCTACCTCTTTAGTCCCTTTAAGATGTAAGCCCTCATGCCAGTCTGGGCCTAAGGCACTGCCCAGTTTGTCAGATGCTGCTGTAGGTCTTTCTTTTTCCTCGTTTCCTGAAGGAAAGACATGGAGTATATCAGATTTCATGTGCATACTTCCTTGCCCACAGAATTCAGAAAAAAAGATTCTCAAGTAATAAAAATACCATCAGGCTGCCAAAAGGGAAGACAAAAATGTATAATGTCTCAAAAACATGAATTTGCAGACAAATCAGGCTCCAGGACAGTATTTTTAACACCTTTCAACTTCACATCTTTGTATCACTCATCTCTGAAACAATCATGCCCTTGTTAGGTGTCTGCATGGACCCCTAACAACCAGCCAGCACCCAAGAGCAGCTGGTTCTGCAGACCCACTGTAGACTTTGTAGCTTAATATCATTGCTAATATTTAAACTGATGTTCACTTGACAGCAGTTGTGCACTTCCCCTCCACTACAGAAAACATTGCTGAATTAACTGATTTTAGGACTCTCTTTTATATCAAATCCTGCTGCTGCAGTAAATACCTTCCACTGTGTACTTGGTTCGTTTACACTCAATTGGAGTCTCTCGTTCTTCAGCAGTTAGCTTGGGAATGAGAAATTCAGCTGCTCCTGCATCAAAAAAAGTGTTCCCAATGGCTTTGTCTTTGATAGCCCAGATTACTTCACAGCCTTGAATTTCATACCTGTAGACAAGGGATAAAGTGACAGATTACCTGGAAATGATCTGACTTAGCAACAGAACTAGAAGTGTGTTGAGTTCCCTTCCAGAAGGGATCGAAGACTTTTAACCCTATCAAATCCACTTCTAAATATTTACAGAAGGAACTCATTAAAAAAAAAAAAATCTCTTCATGTTGACAGGTTATACTTTCTCACCAGCACAGCCTCCACTGAACCAGGGCAGAGGGGGAGGGGAGGCAGATCAAATTTATAATAATAATACTTAGTGTTTCTTGTTACCCTTAATGGTAAAGAAGTTCTGGCATTTTTGCCAGACTGCCCACTGCTAAAACCAGGCATTTGGATCTCATTTGTTTTATGTGGAACATGAACATTCTTAATATCTATGTGCCAAGGCTTCTTCTGAAGCTTTCCTAATTGTATGTCATTAAACATCATTAGTTTACGTCATAGTAAGCACCACTATACTGAGAAAAAAGTAACTGTAATCAGTTTTGCTACTAAATGCTTTAACAGCTACAATTTTCTAAGTCAACCTTCTCCCAAACTCATGTACACCAGATTTAACATTGCATTGTTAAAAATTTTATTTAAATATGTATCTTTCAAAATCTTCATTGTTTACTTACACCAATTCAAGGGCAATCCCACCATTTCCTACCACTACTATTCTCTCAGCTTGAGCCAAGTTCTTCTGAAAAGCCTGTATTAAGAAAGAAAAAATGTCAATTACAACCTAGATCATGTTTCTTCACACCAATCAATTATACCCTTGTCACTATTTTCCTGCCCTTTGTCTTATTTTGATTTTCTCAGTCTAATGATACACACACAGTTAGGCTGAGCTCTGTAACAAGCTCAAGAAACCTGTGAAGTTCAATAACATTAAGGGAAGCCTTACAAGTCTCAAATTGAGACAGAAAAAGTTAAGTAATTACATTTAAGCCAACTAGACAGAGCTTTCAGAAGTCTCCTGGATTCTATTCTTTGGCCTAGAGACCATTAGTGATCTATAGTAACCCAGTTTTATCACAACTTGCATCAGGAGTTTAAAACATAATTTGTACCAAATCTGACAACCAGTCTGATTTATGCAAAAACAAGCCTCCAAATCACATCTTAGCAGTGAAATAAAAAAAGAAAAAAGAAAAAAAGAAAAAAAGAAAAAAAGAAAAAAAATACAGCCAAGACAGTATTTTTTAGACTGTAGCATGACCAGACTGTAGTATAACACCAGGAAAACTGCAGTCCTTGAATCCCTTCAGAGAGGGAAACTGGAGTTGTATCAGAGTGGAGTAGTGAACACAACCAATCACCTTTAAAACCAACCAAACAAAAAGCAGAAACAAACATTTTCAACCTCATTCCAAGTTCATCATCAGTTTTGACAAATGATGGCCTAGTCTACTGTTTCCCACAGTGGTCAACAGCAGATGCAGAGGGAAGACCCTCAGAAGACAACAAGCACATGTATTTCCTATTATGGGACACCCTCACAGGTTCCAGACACCACTGGTGCCACTGAGAAGGCATCTTTCTCTTCACTTTAAACAAGGTAAGTTTATCAAGGGCTGTCTCTTTTGTGTGTTTTTAATTCCCTCTTTTTTTTAGCCCTTTTTGTTTAAGTCAAGTAAATTTTTAATATCCAAACCAAACAACAACAATTTCAGTTTCACTTCAGATTACTTGAAAAAGTAACTCAGTTTTTATTCTCATGGTCAAGCTTTGTTTGATGGATTGCAGTTCCTTGTTATGGAGAAGCAGTGCTCACTCTCAACCTGCCTCCTCTAATTCTGGACAACATCCAGCAGTGAAACTTCACTTCTAACTTCCAAGCTAAAGTTTAGTCTAGTAAGTCATTTCTCATGTGAAAAGCTTCCCACATCTTTGACTATAACTAACTCCTTTCTGTACAATGAGGAGGAGCTACACTGGAACTAGAAGAAAATAAAAAGTAATTCCTTCAGTAGCTCTTCACTGTAAGAAGCAGCCCTTTGTACAAAGCACCAGACACACCTTCCCAGGGAAGTTTCTACTGCTGCCTACTTCCTGTTTATATTTTCAGATTCTTCCTGGAGGGTGAAAGAATACAATTTATTCTATATTATCACGTTAGAAATACTGTGTATGAGCTATCTATAACAAATTCAGTGCCTAATTAATTTATTTAATGGTATTAATAAGGCTATTTTTCTGCTACTGAAAATGCTCCTATTTAAGGATATATAACAACAAACACCATTCTTCCGTTTCTCCATTTCAGTCCACAATAATTTTTAGTATTTTGCATTAATATATTAAACACTTTTACGTCCAAAACACACTTACCTGTGCACTGTCAGTATCCCGGATTCCTAATACATACGGGTTTCCTTCAAGAATTAATTTTGGTTTTGCCCCAGCACACAGGCAAAGTTTTTCATATATGTATTCTTTCCCATCTTCAGTTAAAATTTTCTGTTAAAAAATAAAGAAAATCGATTCATCTAAGAGAATTTACCTAAATCAAGAGATCCAAGAGAACATCTGCTTTCTTTTTTATTAGTCATAGTAATTCGCACATATAAAATAAGTAGCAACCCCTCACACTCTCACTGATTGTGTGGCATTTACTTGCATCACTCCCACCACAGACTTGACTATATGACCAATAAAATGGAAAGTGTACACGGTGCACTCCAAGGAAGATCGAGTTTACCACTTGGTGGCACTTTGTACTCACTAGCTGAGCTACAAGGAAACTTTTCTATGTGACAAATGCCCTCCTGGCTCCTGTAACAGAAATAGACCTATGCACTACTATACATTAGCAATTGAGAACCTCATTCAAAACATTTCAACAGTAGGCCTGTGTTAACCAGGCACAGGCTAAGACACAGTTTACAAACACTGCAAATTCTGTTCTTTACTGAAGAAAAAAGGGAGGCACTAAACAAGCTATATGATTCTGAAAAAAGAAAATCGTAACTTTTAACATTTTATAGCCTTATTTATTACTTTAAAAACTAGAAGCTACATAGTGGTTTTGCACAAAGAGAGTTCTTAAAGGTTTTGGGAAAAAAATCCTCAAAATACATGAATTATTTATGTCCACAGAGACCTAAACAGTAATCATGTAAAAATATAATTAGATTTTGAATGTGAGCAGAATCTAACTGGAATCATATCTCTGAGACTTAAAGTGAGCAAAACCAGTTTTGGATCTAAATGTGACTTTCTGATAAATGCTGAAGTGAAAAACAATGTGTTGGCACAGATGCTAACAAAGATCTGCACATGCTGTACCCTGCTCATACTTGGAATATATTTCCTGCTAAAAAGAAAGAAGAAAATGTGGAAATGCTGGTTCTTTCAAAAATTTCTTTTTTGTATCACAAAGTTGTTAACATTTAGGTTTCTGTGGGAAGAAATAGTAATTAGGAATCAGAAACATCTCCAATCAAGGGTTACGGAAGTTTTCAGACTCCTATATTGATAGACAGTATTGGTTTCATTGACTGTTTTTCCTTCTGGTCCAATCATATATTCAATGCAGCACCTCTAAGGTGTCAGAGATTTAAAAGACATGGCTTCTTAATTAGCAAGTAATTTTTGATCAACAATTTGGTCCCCTGCAGATATTTCTACTTGAAAAAACAGTTTAAGTCATAAGTGAAATTACAGTTAGAAAGTATTTTCTTGTAACTTTGGTAACGTAGCACTTCAATAACCAGAATGTTCTTGAACAGAATTTCTGACCCAAAACACTCAAAATCTTCCAAAATTGTATTTTATATAAACAACTTGAAAAACTACATATAAAGAAAACATTAGCTTACGTGTTCATCACTTTTCAACTGTTTTACTTCAGACTGTATAACTTTAATATTGGGATATCGTTTTTCTAATAAGGAACTTGGTTGCTCTTCTACATCAAATTCCTCAAGTGTTTTGGAGACCTGTAGGAAAAAGAGAGGTATTTAAAAACACAAATCATTTACCCCTCTCTTTTTTTAAAGCTTGTAGCAGAAAGTCTTATCTTCAACATAAAGCCCATATTGACTGAAAACGTGTTACCATGTTACTGCTAAAAGTTCCTTTTTCTATACAGAATATTTTCATGCCTATTCCTGGTTAAAGAGCTGAAATATTACAGAGAATTTTGACCATAAGGATAGAGATTAAGTTCCTTCAGAGTGGGAAAGAGCAGTGCTTTCCTAGATCTGAGTGCCTCTGCAAAACTAGACTAATGAACCTGCAAGCCAGAAATCTGAATTAATGTGTGGATTTTATTTTCTTTTTCAAATCAGCAGGAAAGAAGTCACTGAGCCACCAGCTGCTGCAGACATAGATAAACCCAAGGCAACTTTTCAGAAGGCTATCCCTTCTTTTGCTACTTTGTCAGAAGTCTGTTTCTGCTCCAAACTCAAATACACTGCTGTAAGTGAGAACCATGAGCAAGACTAAGATATCATTTCAGTGTTTAAAATGGAGCACCCACTCATAAAGCAGTGAAATAAAGCTTCAGTAACTGAAAAAACTTCAACTATGTAAGTACGCAGTTTAACCTTTGTTCAAATGGTGCAAATATATTCACCAGTTACTAACAACTACGAACCACCGAAAAAAGCTCATCAGTCCAACTAACACCACTGCAATCACATTAATGTGGAAACAATTTCAAAGTCATGGGCATTTCCAGGATTGAGTTCTAAATTAGCTGTACATACAAACTTTGAAGAGGTCTTACCATAAGAAAAGTTCAGTCTCTTACCTGTTTGAAATTAGTTACAGCTTTTATAACTGGGGAAGCTGTCACTAAAAAAATGTCTTCTGATGGGAAGTCCGTGGCCAGCTTGTAAAGAAACAGAAACCATGATGAGAGTCATCATCAGATTTTGACTTTAAGACAATGAAACTACTGGTGAAAAGTAATGTGTGTTAATACATTACTTTACTCGTATAGAATACTATTGTATAAACGTGACTTCAAGATTGTGGAAATTAAGAGAATGTGGAGACCCAAAATTTTAAATAATTCACACACAAACACACCTTCAAGAACTGCAGTCATGGTGTAAAGGACTACTTTATTCTCACAGTATTCCAACAGCCATGCCGTGGAATGGACTATGATCACGTGGTGTTTGGAGACACCCAGATGCTGGATGCACATTGTTTTATTGCATAGCAATGACTAATTGTTTCCAGGTTTCATTTTGACAGGCAAAATGCTGATTTCTACTGGGTATTTTAAATGTTATTTAGTAAACCAATAAATGGATTATCATCTTCAGGGTGCCACTAAGCAGTGCAAGACTTTTAGGGCCCCAAGCCAAAGGGAAGAGTTCCCATTTTAAACTCAGCAAGGAACAGGTAACACGAAGCCGAGCGGTGCTGTCCCCTGGAGGGAGGGGATGTGATTCAGAGGGAAGGGATGCCATCCAGAGGGACCTCAATATCACCAGAAAACATATATCTGAAACACAGTCTTCAGACTGCTCTACAGTTCTAACAGATAAAATATTCTTCACTGAACTAATATCCACATCATTTCATTTCACATTACAGGCACAAAATTACCTTCAGTTACTGTTACCTTAAAGAGATCAAACACCTTGATACCAAGAAACGGGAAAAATTTATTTTTACAGGTTGAGCTCACAGAGAGCTAATGAGAACTGGAGAGGCTCCACAAGTGTAAAGCCCTAGAATGTGTCTGATAAAAACCGTGCAGTGTTTTTACAGAAAGGGGCACAGCACAGCAGGCCTCACCTTGGCTGCAGCAGAGTCCTTTATGGCTATGAGGAATATCTCCTGCAGGGGTCCTGCACCTCCCCAACCTCTGGACCAGCACACAGCTTTCTTCAGTTATCGTGGTTTAGCCCTCTTTTTATTATGAAGCAGCCGTAAGCTGTTTCAAAATAACCTTACCAGGCTGTTTGCAGCACAGTTTGAACCTCTTGAGAAGTATTTCTAGGCAGATAAATATCATTCCAACATTACTACCGCAGGGCCAGGTTTGGTTTTTGACTTTTTTCAAGCTGGACAATATATTTTTAGGAAATGAGGGTGGCAAATAAGACAGAATATGGAACTACTATATAAATATTTATGTAACCACTATATAAATGTAGAGAGCTGTTCCCACGAGTAGGCACAAGGTGAGTCTGAAGGGATTTATGTCTCCAAATAAGTCCCCTACGTGGATTGTAAACCACAGTTCCTTCAGGGACACAGGTGAGCAGTGACAGGGTCTGTGCCTTACAAAATGAAACTTCACAGAAGTGGTATTTCCACCAGCTTATTTATATAGTGAATTTCCCTAAGTACAGTCCGTGGTTAATTGCTACGTATCAATCATTACACATCCTTCTAAGCTTACACAAGCATCTCCTAAGTTACCTAAGACATATAATTTTTTAGGGCTTAGACAAATGATTAAAAGACTATGTATCTTTTGGCTATATATTTTTTTTTAAGCAGACAGTGTTTACTGATTTAAGTCTCTCGGATAGATAGGTCTTTCGACTTATTCCTCACAGCTACAGGGCTAGTTTTATTTAAGGTTTTTTCTCTAAAGCTCTGCATGGTGAAGTACGTTTGTGTTTTATTGCTGTTTGTTCAGAAACTCGTCTCCTGCTTATCTTCAACAGAAGACAGGCAAAAAACACTAGGCTTTTTTCCACAGGCTTAAGGCCCATTCCTTACAAGAAACCTCTAAATCGCTCCGAAGTCATAATATAGCCAGCCTCGCGGGGCCGGTGCGGGCCCTGAGGTTCGGCACCGCGGGATTCAATTCCCGGGACAATATGGGGTTTGGGGTTAACTGAGGACACTGGGGGGGTTGGGGACATTGGGAACAATTCAGATC
>JAWWMP010000041.1:71783938-71833652 GCA_035047865.1 Dendrocincla tyrannina | reverse complement strand
AATGGCCTTAAGCCAGTAGTTTCTGTAAGCTTCAGTGACTAGGTCATGAGCAATGAAGGCTGAAGAGGTCAAGGTGAGGAAAAGGAGTTAAAGACCCCTAGAGTGAGGCTGAAGACTGGAAACCACCTAATCCTGATGCCAAAAGAAGACTCTGGAAGGCTCCACCCAGATTCCACCTAGTTTCCGCCTAATCATTAATATGCATAATCAGATGTTGTAATCTTATTACTGTGCAAAATTGTATGTTGTAATCACGTAGTGAAATGTATAAAATGGCTCATTTTGCACTGTTGATTTGAAACTAGTTTGTCCAACAAGAGTTGGCTAGCTTTCCAGTGCTGCTTGAATAAATGCTGCTAAAAGAACAAACTCTCTTAGCAGTTCGTTTCATACTGAGGTTTTTCAGCATCACTGGAAACCTCTAAAGGCATGGTTTTTGAATTGGGAGGTATGCTTTCTGGACTTGAGGGACCTGGGCACCCAGCACGCGCTGCATTTGAATTTTCCTGTTCGTTATATTTCTTTGTTTCACAGATATTTTCCATTTTTCTAAATCTAACAAAAGAGATTTTTCTCACAGGGAGAAGGGGGAGAATGCAGTTACCAAAGTCAAGGAAAAGGCTGAGGTACTTAACAACTTCTTTGCCTCAGTTTTCAACAATAAGACAGGTTGTTCCCAGGACAACTGACCTCCTGAGCCAGTAGACAGAGACAGGGAGCAGAATAGCCCCCTGTAATCCAGGAGGAAGCAGTTAGTGCCCTGCTGAGCCACTTGGATCCTCACAAGTCTATGGGACCAGATGGGATCCATCCTAGGGTAATGAGGGTGCTGACAGAAGAGCTCCCCAAGCTGTTCTCCATCATTTATCACCAGTCCTGACTGACCATGGAGGTCCCAGATGACTGGAAATTGGACAATGTGATGCCCATCCACAAGAAGGATTCAGGAAACTACAGGCTTGTCAGCCTAACCTCAGTGCCCAGGCAAGGTTATGGAACCAATCATCTTGAGTGCAATCCCACGACACCTACAGCATGGGCTTAGGAAGGGCAGGTCCTGCCTGAACAACCCAATCTCCTTTTATGACCAGCTGACCCATCCAGTGAATGAGGGAAAGGCTGTGGATGTGGTCTACCTGGACTTCAGCAAAACCTTTGACACTGCCTCCCATAACATACTCCTGGAAGAGCTGCAGCCCATGGCTTGGACAAGGGCACTTTCTGCTGGGTTAAGAACTGGCTGGTTGGGCCCAGAGAGTGGTGGGGAATGGGGTTGCATCCAGCTGGGGGACAGACACTGGTGGTGTTCCCCAGGGGTCAGTGTTGGGGCCAGTTCTGTTTAACATCTTTATTGATAATCTGGATGAGGGGATTGAGTCTACCACTAACAAATTTGCAGATGACACCAAGTTGGGGGTGTGTGTAGACCTGCTGAAGCATAGGAGGGCTCTGCAGAAGGACCTGGACAGGCTGGATAGATGGGCGGATTCCAATGGGATGACGTTCAACAAGGCAAATTACCAGATCCTGCACTTTGGCCATAACAACCCCATGGAGCAGTACAGGTTGGGAACAGACCCAGTGGACTGTGGAAGGGGATGGGCAGAAAGGGACCTGGGGGTTCTGACTGACAGGGAACTGGACATGAGCCAGCAGTGTGCCCAGGTGGCCAAGAGGGCCAATGGCATCCTGGCCTGTATCAGGAACAGTGTGGCCAGCAGAACTAGGGAAGTGACTGGTTAGGCTGCACCTCAAGTCCCATGTCCAGAAAGTACATTGAGGTGCTGGAGCAGGTCCAGAAGAAGGCCAATGAGACTGGTGAAGGGTCTGGAGCACAAGTCCTATGAGGAGCAACTGAGGGAGCTGGGGTTGTTTAGCCTGGAGAGGAGGAGGCTCAGTGGAGATCTTGTCACTCCCTACAACTACGTGAAAGGAGGTTGTAGCCAGTTGGGTATTGGTCTGTTCTCCCAGACAACAAGCAATAGGACAAGAGGACACAGTCTTAAGCTGCACCAGGGGAGGTTTATATTGGACATTGGGAAGAAATTCTTTACAGAAAGGGTGATTGAGCATTGGAATGGGCTGCCTGCAGAGGTGGTGGAGTCACCTTACCTGAAGGTGTTTAAGAAAAGACTGGAGGTGGCACTTACTGCCATGGTTGACAAGGTGGTGTTAGGTCATATAGGTTGGAGTAGATGATCTCAGAGGTCTTTTCCAACCTAAATTATGTCATGTTTCTGTAAATTCTAGAGAAATATAAGAATGATGTAAGATAATGGAAAATATTAGCAGAAGTGAAAGTAGGTATGAAGTGACTTGTATTGTTTTCTTTTTCCAGGAATGATGCCAGCACACCCACTGTAGATCAAAGGACATAAGCCACTCCCTAGGGGCAATTTCCCCCAGGAGTCCATCACTTTGGTCCCCTCAGCCTCTCTGGAACCTGGACTAACCAGTTTAACCAGTTCTTAGTGGGGAACCAGCCATTGGATTTACACAGGAATGCTCACAGAAAACAGACAGAAAAACAGGATAATCACTCTTACCTTAGGCCTTTTTAACTTTTTGGTTACTTTTGTGGTAAACATGAAAACTGAATCAACACGCAAACAATTCCCCTTCTTGTTAATAATCAGTCTATAGTAGGCTGAATTTTCTCTTTCCTTTTTATAGAAACCTGCTAATAGATGAACTCATACATGGAACTGATGGAACTTTTAATTGCCACTATATGAGAGGAAGAAAAGCTGGTTTTATTACAAGCAAATAAACTAAACAGGGGTTACTAATTTAGGGATTATTTTTTTTGTTTTTGTTTGTTTCTAACCTATAGGCATTTTGCGAAGTTGTAAGGTATCCAGTCCAGTTTTGGGGTAGGTGCCAGGGATTGAGCAGTCGGGAATAGGGGAATTATATATTGACTAGAAATACAGGAGAAGCAGCCTCAGACATGTGGCTGGCCATGCGGGCAGATGGAGGCTGCCATGTTGCCTGAAACTCCACCCTTGGCATGGGGTGGGGGGGCACAGCAGAACCAATCTGAGGAAAGGGAACACCCCTCCCCTCATTATGTAGGCAGGGTGGGACCTTGAAAACCTTTAAAAACGGGATTTTTGAATCTGAAGGTGTGCTCCTGGGGATCCTGTGTGACCTGGGCACTTGATGTGTTGTAATTAAATTTCCCTGTTCATTATATTTCTTTTGTTTCACAGATATTTGCTGTTTTTCTAAATTTAATAGAAGATAATTTCTCACAACTATAATTGCCTGTGTCATCAGTGGATTAATGTTTGTGATTTGCTTGTGTAGCAACTTGTTGGGAGACCAAATATTAGTAGGATTATATAGGACAGACCAGTTTATGTATTGTTAGTTTGATTTTTGCTAAGTTTGTTTTGTCTTTTGAATGGAAAAAAAATGGTGTGGGAAAAGCTTTTCCTTTTATCATATGGATGTATAATTTTGTCTCAACCAAAAGAGAATTAGGCAATTCAAGCAAATTTATCCTGGGAGTTGGTACAAGGATTTGTGCATGTTTGGATCATACAAATCAAGGAATATTTACCTTTGATACAACCTTTCCAGTTCTGCCTTGGAAGGTTTTAGATTTACAATGATTTAGCTAAATTTTTCAGATATATTAGTGAGTGAACTAAACAGAAGAAAACGTTACATGAGAAATGGCTGAGTTACCCTTCCTAGACCAGAGAAAAGGACAGCTATGGACTGTAAATGGATAGAATACAAGAAAGTCTTTTAGCAGCTCCCACAGAGCTCTACCTGGGGAAGAATCAAGCATTTATGGAACCAAACATGTTAGACATTATGTAACAAAATGCCACGTACATGTCTGATGTACTATTGAGTCTCCTACCATGTGGAGGACGGAGTTGAGGTTTTCTATGGGCAGCTGGAAATAGCCTCTCAGTCACAGGCCCTGTTTCTCCTGTGGGACTTCAACCGCTCTGATTTGTTGGAGGGAAAACACGGCTTGGCACACTCAGTCCAGGAAGTTCCTGCAGATCACTGATGCAAGTGGTGGAGGAGCCTATGAGGAAAAGTGTGTTGCTGGACCTCGTACTAACAAACCAGGAGGGTCTGGTTGAAGATGTAAAGGTTGGGGGCAGCCTTGGCTGTAGCAACTATGAGATGGTGGAACTCAGGATCCTGCATGGGGAAAGAAAAACAGTAAGCAGGACTAGAACCCATAACTTCCAGAGTGCTAACTTGGGTCACTTCAAAGATCTACTTAGAGGAATCCCTTGGAATAGGGCAGTGGAAGAGAGAGGAGTTAAAGAGAGCAGCTCAGAATTTAAGCACCACTTCCTCCAAGCTGAAGACCAGAGTATTCCCATGATGAAGAAATCAGGCAAAGGGGTCAGCAGACCTGTATGGTTGAACAGGAGCTCCTAGTAAATCTCAAGCACAAGAAAGAAATTTATGGGGTGTGGCAAACATGGGAGGACTATAGGAATACTGTTAGGGTGTGCAGGGATGTGATGAGGAAGGCCATGATGGAAAGAAGGGGTGGCATCCAGAGGGACCTGGACAGACTTGATAGATAGGCCTGTGTAAACCTCATGAAGTTCAACAAAGCCAAGTGCAAGGTCTGGCACCTGGGCTGGGGCAATCCCAAGCATGAGTACCTGTCGGAATGAGTCCAGAGGAGGGCCACTGGTTGATCAGAGGGATGTAGCCCTTCTTATAAGAAGACAGACTAAGAGAGCTGGGGCTAGTTCTGGGGAGACCTTATAGCAACCTTATAGTACATTAAGGGGGCCAACAAGAAAGCTGGAGAAGGATTATTTTGCCAAGGCATGTAGTGATAGGACAAGGGGGAATGGCCTTAAGCAGAAGTTCCATGGCAGGGAGCTTGGAAATAGATGATTTTTAAGATCCCTTCCAACCCTACTCATTCTATGATTCTATATAAATACATATACACATACATATAAAGTGCATCTAGGTATAAATAAAATGTATTTACAATATATATTGGTACGCTCCTGTATATATACTTTCTCTGCATATATAAAATGGATCACTATATATCCAATTTCTATACCAATGCAATGCTTTATATATAGAGATAAAACAAAAGTTTAATTTTTGTCTACAGACCAAATGAAATGGGCAGCCAGCCTAGCTAGGGCACTCTTGAGATCACATGGGCAATAACAGTGTCAAAAAATGGCAATCTGCAAATCACAAAATAATATGTAAACACACAGAAAATGATATTGTCAAAGAAGGCAGCCTCCATGTATGTAGTCAGAGGCGGCTACCTTTTCTGACATACTTCCGAGTAAGCTCTTTAAAGCAGCTAGTCCTGCCAGAAAATTACAGAACAATATCAAAGCACGTGGGTCATAACATTATCAAAAGTGCAGATGGATTAATTAGGAGTAAATTGCATATTGATTAAATGGACAGTGGTGAAACAGATATGAAAGAAGTCATCTGTTGGAGGTAAGCAGCAGTCACATGCAGTTCATGACACAGAGGTATATATATTCCTGCATTAGCCATCAAATGGAGGTTTGCATACTCCTCCACACCAGATGCTACCTTTCTGTAGCCTGGGCACAGCCTGACAGGGTGCTTGCCGGAGGATTCCTGAGAGATTTACTTCACCTGCCAGCCCTTTTACTGCTGTAGGTTCACTCCCAAGCTTTGCTCTTTCACATGCCACTCTCCACCCAGTTTCTCACAGGCTAGCAGTGCAGTGCCAAAGGGAAGGTGCCCCCCAGCAGCCCTGTGTCATGGTCCAGGAGTGGCCCAGTGCCCTGTCAGCTGTGCACACAGAGCCGTGGAGTGGAGTTTGCACCCTGCAGCCACCCGCACTTCTCCAAATCCCAGAACGTGGGCTCGAGTGCGTGATGCCCTGAAGGAGCATTTTTCCCATTAAGCATTAAATTAGGCATTTCTCACCAGTGGTACTAAACCTGCTTGATCGTCATCCACTATAAACTGGAGCACTCCTGTACTCCCCACAATACTGTGCATCCCTCTGGCCGAGAGAAACTTAATTCGTCTGCTCCCCCCCGCTCCCTCCCCTCCCCACCCCACCCCAACACCACACCCCTCCCCCTCCCCTCCCCGCTCCCTCCCCCCGAATATTAATATTCATCACTTTATTCTTGGTGCGATGGCTCGCACTTGTATCAGCCAGGGTCTAGATACTCCCGCGGATGAGCCGTAGAAGAGCCACAACCCAGTGCCAGCCCCCAGGCATCCCGGGGAGGGGCCGCCCCTCAGCCCGTCCCCTCATCCCGTCCCCTCATCCTGTGCTCATTGCGGGGCAGCTGGGGGGCTAAAGAGACACCACCACCACCCCAGACACACAAAGACAAGACACTTCCCCCCCTCCCTTTCCCCCCCTCCCAAGGACAGCCGCCGTGAGGACAGCCGCCGTAAGGACAGCCGCCTCCGCGCTCCGCCGTGTCCGTCCCGACGGCGCTCCCGCCTCTGTCCCCGCACCGGCCCCGCAGCCCTCCCTGTTCTCCCCAGGGCGATGGCCGCGTCCCGCACCGCTGTTCCCCGGCAGCCCCCGCAGAGGCACCGCCGCTGTGCCGGGAGGACGGGCTCCCGGGCGGGGGTGATGCAGCCCGGACGCGCTGGGGTGATGCAGCCCGGGCGGGCGGGGGCGATTTAGCCCCAATGCGCTGGGGTGATGCAGCCCCGACGCGCTGGGGTGATGCAGCCCCGACGCGCTGGGGCGACTTAGCCCCAATGCGCTGGGGTGATGCAGCCCGGGCGGGCGGAGGTGATGCATCCCCGACGGGCAGGGGTGATGCAGCCCGGCGATGCTGCCCCGTGCGCGGGTCAGCGCCCCTCGGCCCCGGCCGGCCTCGCTCTGCCGGGCTCCGTCGGGCTCTACGGGGCTCCGCAGGGCTCTACGGGACTCCGCCGAGCTCTGCCAGGCTCTGCCGGGATGCCGCTCCCGCGTCCACGGGGAGAGCGCGGTGCAGCACCAGCCCCTGGGTCAAAGCCCCCTGCCCGCTCCAGAGCCGCGCTTCCAGGGGGATCCCGCCCGCAGCGCCTGGCTATGGCCCCGGCACAAACTGGAGCGCCCTGTAACCCCCTATCACCGGAGCTGGGGCTCAGGGGCAGAAGGGGACAGTCTTACGGCCCTCCGGGAGCTGGGAACGCCGGGCGGTGCGGCATCGGCCGGGTCTGCCGTCGGGTCGGGGAGCAGCGCGCTGTGTTGGTCACGTCGGCGGAAAGGATACCCAGCGCCGCGGTCTTTTGGGTTCTTATAGGGTTCTCCTGCAAGAAAACATGTCCATTCATCACTTCACCTGTCAAACAAAAGGGATGTTCTCATGAGAACCCCGTGCTGCACTCGATAAAGGCAAGGCCACGCAGGTGGTGTAATCGCCCATCCCGAGTGGGAGCTAACAGACTTTTCGCTACAATTAGCTGGATAAATTCATTTTGTGGCAGCATGGCACGGCCTGAAGGGGGCACACGGCTACTCCTGCCGAGCCAGGACAGCTGCTCTGTGCAAGGCTAGCTGCTACACGGACTGTGGCCTCCAGGTCAGCAGCACTGGGCTGCTTGGAAATGACTTTGTAATATGCTTATGTGTTCTATTGTCATTTCAGTGCATTCAAAAGCAGAGTTTACCTGCTTCTGATGTATTCTTCAACAAGATATAAAGACTTTAGTGTGTTTTCTTTATTTTTGAAATGATTGCTACTAGGATTTTATCTCAGGAAACATCCATGTGCCAAGCATTCTGACACATTGGACTTGAAAATAAATTGATAAATTAATATAAATTAAATAAGTTAATGTGTAAGTTAATTAAAATAATTGAAAATAAATTAATGCATAATACCAGCTAACTGAATGTTTTGTGCTGTTATAATATTTTTATTAGTTGAAAGTACAGCAGTTAGCAAAAATAATAAGGAATTTGCCTGTGAAAACATGTTGACTGAGTTCTGCTTTCCTTTCTGTGAGAACGAGTAAACATTTTTACCCTGCATCTGTGAGAGGTTTATTTTGGCTCTGGCTCTTGCTGGAACATTAATCTTTATGTTTGCCTTTGTTAGATGAAAGCAGAAAAGATGTGAGCCTCTAAAGAGCACTTGGTTCATGAACAGTCCTATACATATGCCTAATATCCCCTTCCAGGAGCTGGCCCAGTCTCACTGGTCACAGTGTAGGGGGGAAGTCTGAACGTGCGGCCAGGGGCAAGCACTGCCCATGGGGTGTGTGTGTGTGTGATTACAGCTTGCAGTGCCCTGTATGGTGTATGCCGGGCTAAAGGCAAACCTTGGGGGGTGGGATTCTTCAGTCTAACTGCAGGCTGGGGACAGATATCAGACAAGTGGGAAATATATAGCTGCTCATTAACTCACATGGCAGAGGCACTAAATTATGGGAGGACCTCAAGCTGCAACAGTGTGTCGTTGACTCTGCTTAGCTCAGAGCCTAACTAGAGCCAGCTGGTGAGTTGGAGTGGGTTACTCAGCTAAGCTACACTCCTAAGTACTTGTGGGACATAGAAAAAAGTGGAAATTACGGTGACTGCAAGATGTTGACACTTCAGTGAGGGGCATGAGAAAGGAGAACAGAGCCTAAGTCTTGTTTTTCATGAGTCTTCTCGTGTCTGAGATGACCTGTGATTCTGCTGGTCTCTTTAGTTAACTGACAGTCAGAAAATGCTTTAAAAAGCCATAATACCCTGAGGTTCAGAAATAAGAGAAATCATTATTGCCCTGTGTACCCCTAAGCATGCCATATAAAGCCCTTCTAATTATTTTCTTAAGGCACTTGTATGTAAGTAGTTGGTTTGGAGAAACACCATGCAACTTGCTGTACCATTTTGGAGGACATTTTTCTTGCAAGCAGACAATGTACTTATTTTTTAACCTCCTGGTGTGAAGGACCTGCTAATCTGCATGGAGAATATTTTACTTCGTGAATAGTATGATTTGTTCTGGGATGGATGTATTTGCCAAATAAAATATTAATGTAACACCCTATGTGTGGCTTGTGTTAGTGCTAGCTTTTAAAAATGAAATCTTGACAGCTCCCCATTTCTTTAGGGTTGTCTGGACAACAGCAAATACCTAATAAACTCATAATTTAGAAACACGAGAAAAGACATATGAAAAGTATAATTGCACCAACTGGCTGCTAACGAAAGCCAATGTAGTTTCTTGTAGTCCAAGAAATGGGGAATCACATGGATAACATTTGACTACCTGAGTCTCATAGCTCATGGTCACTCTGTAACCAACCCGTTGTGAATCAACTATGTGGAAAGCAAAATAATAATTGGGCTACAGATACAGAGCAAGGCCTGTGGGCTCAGCTAGGATCTATCCAGGGGAAAGAGCACAGAGATGAGTATGCACAGAGAGGTGTTATATAGCAAGAATGCAAGCCCAAACATGTGCAATATGACAGTAACTTTTTTTTTTATTCTCAGGTATAATACCTTTTCATTCTCCTATAGTAATTTGTGTGCTTAAAACTTGCTTTTTGCCTGAAATAGCCATTACATCATTTATCATTGCTCTGGGAAGCACTCTGGCAGTTCCTATTCTGTTCCCTCATTTTGAGATCACAGTTGTGTCACTCCCCATTAGTTGTGCCTGCCTAGGGCAGCCTGGATTAGTTCTGCTGAGGAAATTTATGGTATTGGGAGTTGTGACACTGCTCCCTTGCCAGCCACCCCCTTCCCTTGTCACCAGCAATGCCCCTGGACAGACATCCAGCAATGAGGAGAGCCTGGCTCTGGCTAGGTCAAGCACAGAGCCATCTCAAAAAATTGTCTGACTCGCAATTCAGCTTTGGGAAGTGATACGCTTTCAGGATAGAAAATTTATTTCCCCCCATAGCTTTATTTTTATATATGTGTTTGTCCCTCCCTCCTCTGCTCTCTAGCATCATCATGATGGCAAGCGTCATTTCATCTGCTTATTTCCTGGTGTCCTGAACACTTAGAAATGCTGTTCCCAGAACAATACTTGCTCTGAACTATTAATAAAACCCCTAGACTTTCAAAGCTGATAGATACACTTTGTTGGCACAGCAGGAGCCAAACACTGAACAGGAGGATCTTGTGAGGAGCAGGGACAAGCGTGGAGTCAGGGTGACCAGCACACAGGTTGTGCCCCTCCCATGTGGCTTTGCATGGAGAATAGGTCCTGGCTAAGGGGGTTATCAGCAGCCCCAGGTGTGACATGTGGTGAGCCAGATTCATCCAGGGAATTGCACCAGGAGGCACAGCTACAGGGGAGACCCAAGACCCACTTAGGGACAGGTACATATACACCAAAGCCTGGCCAGAGCTTCAGTAGGGCTGCCAGGCAGAGAGCATAGTGGGTCCCAGGTAAGGGACCATCAGGGAATTAAAACCTGTTAGTGCCTGACAGAAGTGTTTTTATCTTCATGTTTTTGTTCATTTCCAGTTCTTTGCACGTGTTACCCATCTCCTGGTGTTCTGGTCATCCTCATTACGTGAAGCTAGTTTGCTTCTGTGCTGCGTCTTAGAGTCAGGCAAGAAGTTCCTGCTGAGATCAATCCCAGGTGCAGCACTGGGGTTAGTTTGCCGCAGGGACTGCCACCAAAAGATGATATGAGCCACCCTTCAAATAGTTTTGCTGCCTTCCCCCGCGAAATTTATTAGCATCAACCCAGGAGGAAACAATACAGCCAGAAACATCCCTTGTCCCTGTGGGCCAAGTCTTTTATCCTGGGCAGTCTGGAAGAAATCATACATAACATTTGAGTTAATATTGTGGATAGGACTAGAGCAGCTGTTACAATCATCTTATGTCTGCTGATCAGTTTTGGCTATCCATTCTGGTCAGTTCTAGTAATGGCCCTTTGTTGATGTGGCCAGGCAGCTCAGTGCATCCACATATATATATAATGTTCTCTGATGATTTAGTGATGTACATATAATTTTCCCCAGGGTGATTTTCATCTATGATAAAGATTTAACCTTTATGTTTTTTTGAGGTTTTGTACTGTTTCCTGGCTTGTCATGGTAGCACTAGGTAAGGGAAAAAGCTTCTATCCGGGCAGAGTCTTAGCTGTGCTTTTAAAAGAATAGTTTAAACCAACCAGCTTTTGTGTCTCTCTTTCCAAGCCTATGATGTTGGCAGTGGTTCTGACAGTAATAACTTTTGATAGGTAAAACAAATAACATTTGGCCACATTCAGTGTAATAGTTCCCTTAATGTAGCCTTGTCATGACTTTGTCATATCAGAACCAAGACAGAGACTTCTTTTGTGAACTGCTTTATATTTCTGTCATTTCTTCAGGGGCTTATGATGAACAACTGCAGTGGTTATTATATATTAGATTTATTTCCTGCTTTGCTATCACAGATGCCTTGCCATTAAGAATTTCACTCAGTGTGTGATTTCTATGTAGAATTTTAAAACTCAAAAATTTTAAGTTTGTTACATTACATGACTTTTTGCTGTAACATAGAACATCATGCTCTGTGATGGTATATGTAATGTATGGCAAAGTGGGATATATACAGATAATTCTATATATGGATACTCATAAAACTCTGACTGTACTTTTTCCATAAGTAAGAGGCTGCAATCTAAACCAGGGGATTTAATAACATCATGAGTGTAAAACAGATTTACCTTAAATGCGTTTACTTAACCCATTTATTCTTCTGGGGTTTTTTTTTGTTCTGCATCAGTTATTTTTATGATGTGTTGAGGCCACTTTCATCTCAGGATCTCAAAATGCTTGACGTGTTTCATAGGTAAGCAAGTGACGGCAAGACATTGTGCTATGATTTGTAGTTCTGGAAATGGAGCTTAATCATCCTTAGTCATTCAGAGAAGGGAATGGAACAAAGACAATATTCTGGGGTTTTTGTGTGTACCTTTATTTTGACATGTACAGAAGTGGTAGGCCTGTCTCAGCTTACTGTAACTGAGGACTTCATGACATTGGTACCAAATGGTTCTGATTATTTGCAGAAATCATAGAAATATTCTGTAGCGACAGTAATTTTCTTACAGGATCATTAAGGGCACATTCTTCTTTATGGGGTCACCTCTTGCACTCCATAAAACAAAATTTTTACTGGAATATTTTCAAGTTTTGCATGGTCTGATAGCTCTGCTTGTTTTTCCATCAAACATATCTGTTTGCCAACATGTATCTGTGGGTAAATACAAAGCTTGCACCTGAAAAAGCAGCACTGGCTGATATGGAATTCAGACCAAACTGAATGAATGTTGCTAGGAAGAGGAAAGTGCTGTTATATTCCTAATATAGGATACATACACAGATACACAGAAGTATATTTTAAAACCCAAAACTTCAATTATTTGTTCCTCCTACTTGAGAGTTGATCTTTCTCCCCTGACCTTGATTTCCCAGAGCAGTAACAGTGTAAATACTAAACAATGGAGAAGTATTTTAGCACAAGATATGAGGCCTCTGCATGTGTCATGTGCAGCTCAAATCTTGTCCTTACAGGAGAATAGAATAACCCCAGAAATAATCCCTTGAGGGGAAATAAATTCCCTTGAGGAAATAAATTTAATAAAGTGTATAACTGGTGGTTTTTTTAATATGTGCAGACCCAAAGATCACACAGTAGATGTACTTTGTAGACTCTTTGCAGCTAGAGAGGAATTACTTTTTTCCGAGCAATGGTCTTAGAAAATCTAGTGGTTTGACTAGGAAATATCTGGTGGCTTTCTTACATGGATGGGCTATAGATTACTTGTAGTGTCTTTGTCTTTAGCAGAAACATCCTATTAGTCAACCTGTATACTATCACACACAAAATGAAACAAACAAACAACAAAACCCTACAAGATTTTAAGGTTCTTATTAAAATAAGTCTGACAAATGGTAATTCCAACAGCACAAGCTGAAAGGCAAATTACACTTAGCAACTTCATAAAAATATTTAGAATC
Source organism: Dendrocincla tyrannina (assembly GCA_035047865.1). NCBI lineage: Eukaryota > Metazoa > Chordata > Aves > Passeriformes > Dendrocolaptidae > Dendrocincla > Dendrocincla tyrannina. Next base: position 71,820,727 of record JAWWMP010000041.1, on the reverse strand, counting down.
ATAGAATCACAGAATAGTTTGGGTTGGAAAGAACCTTAAAGATCATCTAGCTACAGCCCCCCTGCCATGGGCAGGGACACCTTTTACAAGACAGGGTTGCTCAGAGCCCCATCCAGACTGTCCTTAAGCACTTCCAGGGATGGGGCATCCACAACTTCTCTGGGCAACCTGTTCCAGTGTCTCACCACCCTCACAGTAAAGAATTTCATCCTAATATCTAATCTAAATCCACTCTCTTTCAGTGTGAAGCCATTCCCCCTTGTCCTGTCACTACATGCTCTTGTAAAATGATGTTTCATTTATTTACTGAAAGGAGAGGGCTTTACAATTTAGTACCCTAGAGTTGTCTGAGACTAGTGTGTATTTTACTACGCAAATCAAACATCTTCTTTCTAGTAGTTTGCCAGTTCTGCTTTAAACTCTGAGGTTTGCTAAAATTTCGACCTTAATGGCCAGATTCTGCATCCCTTGCTCTTGCTAATTGTTGTGGTATTGTAGAAGCGCCTTACCAGATTCAGTATGAATAATGGCAAAGGAACAGTAAGTAATTCTGACATGATGAGGATGAATATTGCCTGTTTTATATCCTCCTGATATGAAGGAAAACGGCATGTGTTTGTTTGTAGGAAGCTTGTTTGAGGCCTGGCATCTTAATATGAGTTCTGCTTAGGCTGATCTGTGAATGGTATTGAAGAGGAAAAGTTGCTGCATCTTAAAATAATTTATCATAAAGCTGTCCAATAAGCACCATAGTAACCAATATTTCATTTTCTGAGCAGGTATAGCCTGTATACAACTACCCATCAAAAAGTCACCAGTGGTACACAAAGAAGAGAATAATTCTTTTCTTCTGGCATCTTATTTTCCAACTGTATAACCATTCCTGTTGTCTCTCTCCCTCTTTATCCCTCTTTCTTTCTCCCTCTTTCTCTCTATTCTCTAAGATTAAATTCATGAATCACTTGCAGAGGGAGAAACTCTTCAGCAACGTGTTTTTCATTAGTCCCTTTTGATTGTTCCTTTCAACACAGATGCTGTCATTTAACTCTGCTGGTGCATTAGGTGTTCAACTTGATAGCAAGTTTTTGGAATATGAGTTTTTTTTCTGATAGCAGGAAGCTATCAGAGTCGGTTTCTCCTTTGTCATATAATTTCTCTGAAAAGGTCAACATGACCCTATCTTCTGGGCAGAATTCACAAAATTATAAATAAGTTGGCCTAGGTTTAAAATCAAAACCTTCTTTGACAGAAAATTCATGACCTTAAATATCACCTTATTGGAATCCGAAAATGTGGCCTTATGTAAGTATGAACAATATGAACATTACCTTTGAAAAATCCACATTCGGAAAACCTCTTTCAAGTTACAGCTAATTTTTACATTTGTTTTTATCAGCTTTGGAAAATATTCTTTAGTAAATACAGAATCCCTGTGAATTTAGTAATGACAAAAACAAAGACTGAGCCAGGAATGTAAGTCAGCACAGTTCTTCTGGCTGCAAGCCACTTTAGTTTACAAAGTCAAGGAGCAGATTTCTTGTTTAAAATGATCTGTAATTTTCCTTTTTTTAAATATCTGATTTAAAAAACTCAAGGATGCCACATAGCACATCTTTTGCAGCCTGATTCTGCCAGTATTTACCTTATTTAGGTAGTACCCTTTAAAGTTACCACAAATAAAGCAGTGAGAAACCTGGAAACTGTCCCTCAGTCTTTTCTCATCCGTAAACAAGCCTTTCTGCTTAGAAGTATTTTTACAAATAAATATGATCTTTCTTATACTCCAGTATTTCCTGTGGGACATTTGCTATGTGGTCACAGCAAACAGTGCCCTTTTCAGTGTAGAGAATAATAAGAGAATTTTGTGCTTTAAAGCAAGAGCAAGGCACTTGTTGACTTTGCAGGGCACCCTAAGGCAGTTGCTTAATAAACATGTTTTTTTCTGAGAAAGAAGTATTGGCATTTTGTAAAAGTTACATCACATTATCCTAATATGCTAAATCTGTGTCACTTCAGAAATGTGACTTACCACAGCATACGTTCATAGAAACACTTTTTAAATAGTTTGTCTTAGGGAAAAAAGCCATATAACCAGACAATACTGCTGGTAAATGAAATATATTGATATTATTTCTGAACATCTGAAAAGTGTTAGAAAAATCATATAAATCCAATGATTATTTAGTGCTGCTTGTATGGACTGGAGGGTTACAATTCCCTCCAGTGAAAAAAGGCTGCTCAAAGGCAACAGAAGATCAAACATCTTAATAAATTATAGTATCAGTATAATAATACATTCAGTGATGAAAATTTGTTTCTTACTGTCCTGCAGCCTGTTTGGCTGCATGAATCCTGCTCCAAATCTCAGGCAGAAAATAATATTCCTAGTATAAGTGACAGTAGACTGTCAGAACAACAGTTCGTGGGAGTGCTGATGCGTCATGTAACTTTTCCAAGTTTTTTGTGGAGAAAAAGAGAAGGAACACCTGCTAATGTAGGAACGAGTCCAGAGAAGGCCACCAAGTTGCTTAGGGGGATGGACCACCTCTTCTGAGAGAATTGGGTTCAGCCTGGAGAAGAGAAGGCTTCAGGGTCACCCCGTTGTGCCTTCCAGTACCTGAAGGGATCCCACAAGGAAAGATAGAGAGTATTTACAAGAGCCTGGAGTGACAGGATGAGGGGGAATGGCTTCGGACTTAAAGAGAGGTTATTGAGATTAGATGTAGAAAAAAATTCTTTACTGTGACAGTGCTGAGGCACTGGAACAGGCTGCCCAGAGAAGCTGTGGATGCCCCATCCCAGGGAGTGTTCAAGGCCAGGTTGGATGGGACTCCGAGGAGCCTTGAGGTCCCTTCCAACCTAAGCCATTCTAGGTTTATATAAAGCAGAATTTGCTGTGATTGGAAGGAAAGGTTGAAGCAAAATGTCCTTAATTTTTTGTTGCTCCTAACTTTTCTTCATGATCTGTTCTTGTAGATCAAAAAAAGTCCTCAGCCCTAACTTTTAAAGAAAGCCTATAAAGTTCATACTAACAATCACATAGAGAGAAATCCATGGCAGGGGCATAGCTGGATCTGCTGATGTTTAAGTGTGGTTAATAAGAGGGCAGATATGTATTTGTGTGAATGTTATGCATGTTGAGTGGTTAACTTATAACTGGAGAAAGTTAGGGAAATGTGTGTATAAATCTGACTGTTGAAAGAGTTCTTCAGGAATAACAGAAGCATAGAATCATTTAGGCTGGAAAAGACCTTTAATAGTATTGAGTCCAGCTGGTAACCTAGCACTGGAAGATCCTTCACTAAACCATGTCCTTAATGCCACACCTTTCAAGCATCTGCAGGATGGCAACTCAGCCACTTCCCTGGAAGCCTATTCCAATGCTTGATAACCCTTTCAGTGCAGAAAATTTTCCTAATATCCAATCTAAACCTCTCCTGGTGCAACTTGCTGCCATTTCCTCTTGCCATATCCCTTGTTAGAACTGCTAAATTTGTTTGGAGGTTGTATTCACTTTCACTGTTATGGCTGTTCAGTTCTAGAATTGTTTTGTCTTTTGCAGCAAATTTAGTAATTTAATGAGTTATAAAAATGTAATAAAATAATAATAATAATAGCAACACAACAACAATAATATTTCAATTAATAATAATAGTTCAATCCTTGCGTGTGTCCATATGCACATGTGGGTAGGGAGAAAGCTATTCATATTTTGACATATGTTGCCTGAATGGAAGGTATCATATTAAAAACAAAGAGAAGAAAGTCATTGATATATAGTCAAAATTACACTGCCAGGTTTCATGTATCTCACCTGCCATGCAAGTGTTTCAAGGGTTTGGTGCAATTTCTGGTCTCAGTAGCACTTCAGGAGATTCTTAGTGCGATGAGTACTTGTGTTCTCTTTTCTACCAGGTGACAGAAAAGTTTGTTCAAGGTTGTAGCCATCCTGAGAGAAGAAAGGAAATTCCTGCCTTCTAATAAATGCTAGGCTGGTCTAAAGAAAAAACACTTCAGTATTTGTAAACTGCCCCGCTCTCTTCTGTCCTGGAGCAGAGACCAGCCTAGAGGATTTCAACATGATGCTGAAGGACTGTGCCATTGTTCCTACCTCCCCCTAAAAAGGCTGCAGTCTAGCAAGGTTGTGGAAGATGAAAATCAGCAGTTATTCTGTATGCTTTGTCTCTTACCTGGCTGAAAAGGAAAAGATGAAATAGTGCAGAATTCAACAAATATGGAAGAAGTGTGTGCAACATGGGGGTGAGGAAGGAAAAGGAGCAACAGTGAGAATAGGGTTGTAGCTGAGCAGAACCGAATGCAGAATGAATAGTGAAGAAGTACAGACTTCTCATCAGCAAAGTATGTATGAACAGGCTGATTTGGGTATGTGGGTATTTGCATTCTGTTCATTAGAGTTCTCGAGGATTGCTTTGAATTCCATGATGTTTAAAACATTTTATTTTGGGGACTACCTTGAAAGATAAACTAGGTCTTGTGTCCTGCTTAAAGGAAGTGGATTCAGGACTTCTAATGTGATATGCAAATTTTGAGAAATGATCCATTTTTGAGAGGCACTAAGAATCCACAACTCCTGTGAATATCAGATCTGACTTCAGTGGTATCCACAGTTTCTCAGTTCAGTTTGTCTTTCTATCAGGAAGCAAAGCCATTCAGTCTTTGCTGTTGCTCAGTTTTTCACAGAGTGCTCCAAAAAGCTGTAGGAATAGTAAATATGGCTGCCAAGTAATTAAAAGTACAGTCTCAATGTCTGTATTTTGGGGCAGGGGAAATTTCATTTAAAATTATTGGTTGCAGTGATGGTCCATTATTTTGGTTCATGGGAGGATTTAGAACATTTTCCATTTAGACAGAATAGTCTATTTTCCATTTAGACAGTTCAACTTTCACTATGAATGTGTGAAGATCATGTGCAACTGGAAAGCCTGAAATACATTAAGGGTTGAAATGGTCAGCTTTGAGAAAGTTTATTACCTGGCCACAGTTTAAATTATCTCATAAATTGATTCCCATGTTAACATTCAGTGCAATTAGTTATCATTACAAAGAGGCCTCTGCTTTTTGAAAGAGCTAGTAGTAATAATACTAATAAATACCAGTCGTTCAGAGTGAAGTAAAAAGAGAGTGGTATTACAAAGTCTTAATATCAGCAGCTATTAACATTTACATTTTATTTTTACTAGTGATGAAAATGACCACTCCTCATTGCTTCTATCTGCATCCTAAAAGCACAGCATTATTGTGGAAGTGGCATTTCCATGCTACAAAGATGTAATGACAGCAGCTCACTCACCCATATCCTTGAATTTTATTGTGAAGATTCTAAGTAAACTCATTCCCAAGTGAGTGATAACCACAGCCTTTAATGAAAATTCATGGCATTAATCACAGATACACAAACAGGAATGAAATGGATAGATTTTTTTCCTAAGGGACTTGCTACCTAACTGAAGTTCTGCAAAAGACCTCAGAGTACAACAGATGCTATTTTTCAGTCTGAGCAGAAGCACTAGGTGTTGGGAACTAACCCTGAAGATTTTACCACTTTATAAATGCCTCAACTGGAAAAAGAGACATCATGAACTCAGAAAGAGACTGCACAGTTTTAATTTTGTATTTCTTCTGGAAGTTAGCGTTGCTCATTAAATTTCCATAGTGAACCAAATCAGTCCCTGAAACAACAACAAGAAAAGGATGAAGCTATTTCTATCAAGAATAATCGACTAAGTTTTCACTCAAATGGCCTGAGTCATAAGATAAAACTGCTGACATTCTTGTAATGTAAATCCCTTTTAGCACAAGTATGTATCTAACATGTGGGATTTTAGATTTAAGGGACAGCTTTGTTCCCTTCCAATTGCCTTAGGCACTTTAGTGGGGGAAAATTTTGCCTTTTCTTAGACTGTTGACGGGTTTCTTCTGTTATTTTTGCCAATACAAGAGCTATCATATTCAGAACTATATTTCTGCTAGCATAGAGCTGTTTAGTTCCCATCATTGCTATGTATATTTGCTGAGGAATATGTACACTGGAGCATGGTAGAAATTATTTCAGAACCTTTCTGGCTGGAGTGTTACTTTTCCTTTTTTCTTTTGATTTCCAGAGCTCAGTGTGAGTGAATTTTTTCCCCCTAAATTAATTGCTCATGAGCTTTCTGATTAGCACTTTCAATATCCTTTGAATATCAATTCCAGTTTAACTTTTCTTGCCTTTCCTGTTGGTATTCAGGGTATAAACAGCCTCTGGGATATCTCTCTGTTCTCCAGAGTGTGTGTTGAAGAATTATATTACAATTCTCAATTTTAGCTTATTTCCCTTTTTCTACCCCCTCCCCCTTAATTTCTCCTCTGTCTAGCTCACCCACTTTTCATATGATTGTTTTCTTTTTGTTAAGAGCTATATGTAATTACAATTAACATTTCATTGCCTAGTACATTTTGACTTCTCTTCGGCCCTTCCAATTCTGTTCACTGAGGCTTTTATTTTTGATTTAGTAGTATTTTGATACTTTTTAAATGTATTTTACAAAAAAAAAAAAGAGAAAAGGATCTGTTATTAACAAGTTTCTCAGTTTTGTAAGAAAATCTTACTTGATGATTCAGTCTGATTGAACAAAAGTGGAAGGCTTGGAAGAGTATCTTCCAGACTGGTCTCCTGGTAGAAGGAAGGAAGCAAAGGGCTCTGGGGAGCTTTGTACCCCAGTGGATTAACCACATTCATGCTGAGAATTAAAGCTCATTTTAGGCTCTGCTTTGTCATCTACCTGTACGCCTTTTTTTGGCCAGGGGATTCACAGTGTAAAGATGTCCCTGTCTTTCACTCCATTTATAGTGTACTATAATGCCATCCACTGAAATTCTTAAGGGAAAGTGGTGGATAACCAGGCTTCTCTGACTCTGTTTTTCACATGTTAGAGGTGACCTCAGGAAGAAAACATTTTTCCTGCGCTCCATGTGTTTAGCCCCAGCCTTCTGCATTTTCCAAAGATTTCATACTGTAGAAATGCCCTTCTGCTGACTTGCAGGAGCCACCTGTAGGTGCTATGGCAAATGTACACATATATGTATGATCTCAGTTTCTGTCTCTGGAACTTACTTATTTTAAGCATTTTAAGCTTAAATCATTTCAAGCCTGTTGCTTATAGAAGTTGTAACTGTATTCTGAGGACATTTCTGGCATTAAGTAAAGAAACTACTTGACTCTTTCACAGATTTTGTTAGTGAGAGGGAACCTCAACCCATCAGTAAGGTGTTTGCCCCTTGGCAATGTCGGTGTCCTTATATTAGGGTTTCCTTTATTTGTGTACAAAGCACAAAATGAATTTACCTCAGGACTGTGAAAGTGGTGTCTTGCTGCCAAACTTGTGGAGTTTTTGACTAATGCCTAGAGAAGGTACTAGGGTGAATATATTTCCTTAGGAGTTCTCTGCTCATTTCGTCTTTCACTCTGTGTGACCACCTCCTTTCAAGGGCAAACAAACTTGGCTGTCTTCCTGACTCACAGCTGCTTTTATTTCTAAGTTTTCTTTGAGAGAGAGAAGACCAGTTGGAACACTGGACTTAGACATTGCTGCTCTGCTGGAGAGAGTGGACTCGGGTGTGGGAGGAGTGGAGAACTCTCTGGGCACTGTGGGGTTGCAGCTCTTATTTGGTCAGCTCTAGCCCATCTATCAGGTGCAGCCTGGAGCAAGGGTGAGTGTGGGTGGCAATGAGGAATTGGCAGTGTGCTGCTGATGTGGAGGTAGAAGGGAGGAAGGGGTTGGTTTTGGGAATGGGGATGTAATGAGAGCACTGGGTCCCCTCTGCCTCACTGTTAGAGGTGACTTTCATGTTCTTGTCATACCGTGGATTCAGACTAATCATTCCCAGTCCAGTTATGACAAAGTCTCATTTGTGGAAATCGATGCTGTTCTGTGCTTCACTGGAAAACTGGTATTTTCCCTTTCCTTTGGTGTGTAACAGTTTTATTTGTGTATGGCTTCACCTGTGTAATTGCATTCAAGTGTTCACCCAGCTTGGCCACTTCTGTTTTCTCTTGATTCGTTGGGCAGTAGCAACTGATTGCAGCAGAATCCTATTCTAGGTGGCTCTGATTTATGTGTTTCAAGTAACATACTTGTGCTGAGACACAGCATAGAAGGATAGCTGACATGAGACTCTAGAATGGTGTGGAGGCCAAGGGGCTGGAGGGACAGGAGAGCAGGGGCCATTCCAGTAGTGTGGAACCGAGGGGCTGGATGGATTTGGTACCATGGAGATTTAGACAGGCTGAGCAATGGTTTTCAAAAGAGACAGGAGGTGAGAGGCGCTAAGGACATGGGGAGGGGGTCATTGTAATAGAGCTGAAGTAGGAATCTTATAGCTGAAGAGAAGGCCCCGTGGCCAGGTTGGATTTCATTTGTGAAGAGAAGGGGGTGAAAGCACTGGTTAAAAACAGTTGAGCAGGGGAAGACAGATAGCTGCGAACTCAGGATGTGGAGATCAAATCTCCTGGAAAGCAACATTTAGGAGAAGAGCTGTGTGCAGCTGGGCAGGAGAAGGCTGTCTTATTATTGTTTGTTGCATACTGGGGAAATATAAGTGCAGTGGGGAGTGTTCTGTGGCTGATACAATAACCATTAATTCATTGAAAAGTGAAAGCATTACCTAGAAACTGGGGGGAAAGGACACAGGTTAAAAGAGTGTATATATAAGTGACTAACACACGTAGATGCAATAAAAAGTTAAGCAGAGAATGATAGCGGCTGGTATTGATATATCTTTAGAAAAAAATATTCATGCTTTTTCTAATGATTGTGCACTTGGGCTTTATTTGGACTTGCTTTGTATCTAAACATCCCCTGATATGACACCTGATATGTGACTTTGTTAATCAGTTCTGATTTGAAAAGTTGATTTGAGCAAATGATATCTTTGAAGCCTCATGTGGATTTGAGTATCAAACTTACAGTTTTGCAAAGTAGATTTCCACAGTACTCTGACAATCAAAGGTGCTTGTGATAGCAAAACATGTTAACCAAAAGAAATGGTTATCAACAGATTGGCACATCACCGTTATAACTTTTATGTCTACAGCCACGCCTGCTTACAACCACAGTGAAATGGTTAACAAGGTTTATTTATGAGCAGTGTTTAATAGATTTGAGTGTGAAACACAATAGAAAATAATGAGGCAGGTACACAATTTCTCTAAGTCTGGTCTCCAGCTTATCTTTGCCAGTTTAAAACTGACACAACAGATTTTTATTTTTTTTTTCAAACAGATTTTTCAAAGGGAGATTGTGAGGCACAGAGAGGCACCCAAAATGTAAAATATAAAGTTCGTACTCTGTGGCAACTCGTTTGGTGTATATATTTATTACAGTTATGGGATATTAAGCAAACTTTGAGTTGGAAATAATGATTCTATAGGATATGGAAAATAAAGAAAATCCAGTATCAGTGATTTGTGTTAGTTCTCTAGTTCTTTAATTCTGTAGTAATGCAAGCCAACAAACTCAAACCCCTTATTTTTATCAGTGAATATGCATTGGATGCAGATGTCTGGATTAAAAAAAAAGTTCAGATCAGTTTTGATTAGAACTGCAGTTCATATTATTAGAATGTGATGGATGTGTTTGAATGAGGAGGAAGTTGAGTTACATTTAGTTTTCTTCCCTGGGCAATTTATAACCTTAGCATTAGTCACCCGCCCAATCTCCAGTCCCTTGCAGGATATATAAATAAATATAGTGTAATATGTGAGCAGTGAAATTTATGACCATCGACTGATGTCACTCGAGTCTCTTGCTTGTGATTCTGAATAGAAGGTAAAGAAAAGAATTTCTTAAAACATACACAGTCTTGATTCTTTCTATAGACATGTAGCAGCAGTAGGCTAAATCCTGCAGTCTCTACTCAAACTTGTTACCCAATATGACGATTAAATGAAGAAACTCAGATTTTCACCTCTAGAATGAAAATAGCTTCTGTGTAGAAGACCTTTCCAGAGCTTCTTTGAGTCCTGAGAGTCATACAAAAGTGTTAGCTCTTTTGCTTGGGATGTATTTTGGTTTCAAAGGATGCAAAAGTTAGCTCTACCACCTATAGAGTTCCCTTTGCCTTAGCTTTTCTATATTTTCACTTATCTCTGAGATTTTTTTTTCTCAAGCTGCTTATTAGGTGCCTCCTGGGTTGTATTCTGCTGTCCTTCATTTTTTCCTTCTTTACCTGCAAGGCCAACGTTCTTATCTCATTCTTCCCCATCTCCCAAGACATGTGTCCTGATTTAAAACTCTTTTGATATCCTTATCTTTTTGGCATTCATAAAAAAGAATTATGACAAAAAGATAAAATTGGTATTAGTTCTGGCAATACTATTATAAGTAATAAAAAGTTGGATTAATCAGTTGAGGCTCAGCAGAAACTGGGAACTTCAGTGTGTTGTCCCATAAATGGAAAGCAAAGAGGAAGTTCCTGTTTACCTGAAACTGCAGAATTTTGTCCTGAGCTATGTTTACACACACACACACACACAGAGTGTGAAGGGAATGGTCTGAATGCCAAGGCTCTTTGCTGCTGCCTTGCCGCAAAACTCCTACAAAGTGTCAATTTTTCTCTTATTGGTGATGTAAGAGTTCTGAAATGCCATTGTTTTGGGGTTTTGTAGTTGACTCAGAAGTTATTTCCTAGCTTAGTGTTTGTTATTCTAGCAGGGTTTTGTAGAAAGAAAGGTTTGGACAAAGCTCTCAGGCACATGGTGTGATTCTTGGTCTGTCCTGTGCAGGGCCAGGAGTTGGCCTTTGATGATCTTTGTGGGTCCCTTCCAACTCAGGATATCCTGATAATTCTGTGATTTCTCCTGCATGACTTGATATTGGTCTTAACATAAATACTTTTCTGAAAAATCACATCAGAAATTATAAGTGTCCTCTGGATTTCTAAATCTATTGTGAAATAACTACCTGAATATGTGGTGGAAGGTGTTTGAAGGACAGTACAGATATGTTAAGATTGAAGACTTTGATACAGCTCTCTGAAAGTCTCCATCACTTTTGGAAAAAAAAGTAAAATTAAGCAAAAAAACCCATATTCACCATTTTGCTGCAAAGTTTTTGTTTCTGCATAGCTGCTTGAGTTGTACATTCAAGTCAGGCTCTCCTTGTGACTGAGAGTCTGTTGTTTGTTGGAAAACATTCCATTATCATTTTCCCTGGCTGCTTTTGTTGACTATGCTCTGCTGTTTTCAAAACAATGGTTATTTATTCACTGATATTTTTTTCCCCCCTTCAAACTTTCCCAAAACAAGAAGGAAGGAAAAAAAAAAGGAGTAAGAGCCAGGCTGGAAAGTAACAGGGCCTAAAATAGGAAGAGGTTCGGCCGTTATAGGACTGCCAGTCTAAGAAGTCTCAGCCTGTAACCTCCAACAGCATGGAGGAAAGCATTTTCAGTCCAGGTTCTCTTGTGTTGTGCTCTGGAGTGAGAGGTGAAAAATCCCTCCTGGTGGGAATGATCTTGCTGGACAAACTGTTGGGAAGTTCTGTAGCACAAACCCAGTTATGGTGTTCTGAGAGGATTGTCTTTGCTGAGGATTTGGGGGTGAAAATGATGGTGAATAATGAGGGAGGTGCAAGAAGATGACAGCTGGGCTCCTGCACTTGGTTTAGCATCCCATAAGGGACAGGAAAAATGTAGGATGAGTCCTGAACTCATGCATACCCTTCTAGGGACAGAGTGATTTCTTTCTTGATTTTATGGAATCAGTTTTGCAACATTCTCTTCTGGAAAAAGCACTGTCTTAATTATCCTCCAGAGTATAACTTCTTTTCAGACACTAAGGCTGATCCAGCTAAAATGATATGTATGAACCTGTGTAAGGAGAGGTTTAGGTTGAATGTTAGGAAAAGGTTCTTCACCCAGGGGGTGGTTGGGCACTGGAACAGGCTGCCCAGGGCAGTGGTCACAGCACCAAGCCTGAGAGAGTTCAAGAAGTGTTTGAACAACTCTCTCAGGCACATGGTGTGACTCTTGGGGCTGTGCAGGGCCTGGAGTTGGACTTTGATGATCCTAGTGCATCCCTGCCAGTTCAGGATATTCTATTACTTTTTGATGCTTAGAGTGAAGTTGGTGGAAGTCATTCTGCAGAGTCATTCATGCCTCTCCAGTGGCAATTGTTTAATGTAAAAATTGTGGAAAGAGCTGGGGTTTAAATTAACTTTCATTCATAGCTGTGAGTGGTGATTCACAGAAGTTATATCTGCTAAGGTGTGGAATTAAGAGGAAGACTATTAGGATGAAACAGATTTCTCCCTCAATTTTTCGAGTCCAGAGGCCGTGGTTTAGTAGTTCTATGCGACATTAGGCTCACTCAGTGTCTTTGTGTTTGCAGAGCTGGTACTGATGCCATCAGGGCTGTCCCTCATGAACCTGGATTTGAGCTGGGAAAACACTGAATGAGAAAAACAACCCTTTTCTCTTCCAGAAACAGACTGCAGCACTAAGATTAGGTTTCTTTACTGTTTACATTCTCTGGGTTCATCTAACAACACTTCCATTCGGTCTTTTCCAAACATGCCGATATCTGGTTTAGCTTTTCCCATCATGTGAGCTGCATGTTAGCAGGTGGAGTGCATCCCACAGGCCTTGGGAAAGTCATACTGTAATACTAGGGGAAAAATTGTAGGAAAAATGAGTGACAACATTTGCTTTTTGATTTGGGGAAAGGTCTCCTATTAAAAAAATAATAAAGTTAACAACAAGTAACTATGGACTCAAGAATAGTGTTTTTACAAAGTCCTTGCTCAGTAAATCTTCCCCACGAAGGAAGGATATGCAGGGTAACCTCAGAAAGTCAAAGGACAAGCTGGGAAAAATAAGGGTGACTTGTGCTGTGGCTTCGCTCACATCCTGCGGTTGTGAGCAGCATTCCTGCCTCCTGCTGGGAATTTGTAGCACGTCAGTTTAACACAGACCGAGGGAACTGCTGCATGCAGATCCCTGAAGCACCGAGTGCTGGGGGACCAGCCTGGTTTCCGAGGTTGGTTGAGGGATCAGCAGTACCCACAAAGTACAGGAGACAGCCACTTATTCCAGCTGCATCTGTCAAGGCACTGCTTCCAGGACAGGATCAGAAAGTGCCAGTCCTGCTATCTTGCTCTGGATCTGGAAATACGGAAATCTCCAGTCCTGTTTAATATCTTTATGAATGATCTGGGTGAGGGGATGGATTGCACTTGTAGTAAGTTTGCAGACAACACCAAGTAGGGCAGGAGTGTTGATCTGCTGGAGGGAAAGAAGGCTCTGAAGGGGGATCTGGACAGGCTGGATTGACGGGCTGAGGAAAACTGAGTGAGATTACACACAGCCAAGAGCCAGGAATCATCACTGACAGTAAACCACAGGCTGCTCTAATTTTTGCACAATTCCCTTAGTGCCAGCAGGTCCCACTTTGACTCCTTCCAAAGAGACTGCTTAGTAAATAAGGACTGATTCTGTTTGAAAAAAGTGACCTCTCTCTGTTGAGATTGTAAATAATAATAAACAGGTTCTGGTTTTAATGCTATTTTAATCATACTGAGTAGGACTTAATTTCAAAAAGATTCCAACTATTTAAATTCACACATGTTACGAGCTATTTAATACAACTCCTATTATTTTAATACATCCCAGTACATTAATTCCTTTTGAAAAGCAAAATAATAACGCCCCACCACATAGATGATACACTAATCAAAACTTGGGACTAAAGAAATTCAATTTTGTTTCTATCACCCTTGGTGTCACCAGCTGTTCTGTAGCGCAGCTCAGGCTACCTGTGCTGTAATAGTTTATATTAAGGATATTGTAAAAGAGCCTGTAAGAAATAGTTTCATTGTCTCTAATGCAGAATCAGAAAGAGCCTTTTAAGGCGGAGGGAAAAATGTTATCATAGTAAAGGCAGGTCTAAGTTTCAGAATTTGAATAATTAAATTTGGTTTGTATTTCTGAATGCATTTCTAGAAATTAATGACTTTATGGCAGGATTGTTACTCAAGTCAGCCCTATTGTTAGGAATAAAATGCATTTGAATTTGCTCTTTTTGTTCAGATGTTTTAGCATTCAAGGAGACAATTCCTTGCACAATGAACAGCTGGTTTAACTATTGTCTTATCGCCATTGTCTCTCCCTTTAGTGAGCTTCTGATGTCATGACTTTCAGCTTTTGATGGCATATAGGAGCCCTAGTTTGAGGGGTTTTTTAACATTTTGCTTTCAAGATAGGTTTTAGTTAGAGAAACAACTCTTAGCTGAATCCAATTAGGGATAAATAGTTTTCATCGCAGTGGAGGCTGGAAACCAATTTGTCTAAAGTTTTCAGGAAAACTGTAGAGAATCCAGATTTTAGGGGCTTTGTTCCTAAACTGAAGCTTAGTTCAAATGTTGGATTTCTGAGTCTGAGTCTGGAGCCTTTTGGCTCTGCTAAAATATTTTGGTTTTCAGTGTGGGATTTTTTCTGAGTGTGGAAAAAACAGAGATAACAGTAAGATGATGGGAATAGAAGTTGTCACATCCCACGGGAAGATTCTGTTTCATGTTGCTTCAGCCATTATTCTGTATACAGCATGGAGGTGTACACAGAGGTGTACCTAACCACAGCTTCTTGCTAGTTGTATTGCAAAAGCAGTATAAAACATTTTCCTACATAATAATGAGCCTAGACAACAAAATTACTTAACCTTGTAAGTCAGAATAAAAAGTCTACCATACCTGTCAAACTGTATTTGTAGGTGAGCTAAGTGAGTCAAACCCAGCATAATTCTAGAAAGTGAAGATGGCAGCTACTGAAGATATGAAATAGTGCACTGCAGGAAAAGGATTTTATTCATAGTATCAATGTATTAACTGTCAAATAGTTTTAGAAAGCCATTCAGTAAAATCCACACTTTCTCTTAACTTATCCCATTGAAAGTGAATGGAAGCTTTGCCAACCTAGTGTCGAAAACTCTCACTAAGAAATTTAGTGATTTGAAAAACAGCTATATTTTCTTAATAGAAATGGAAACTACTAATTTAAAATTCACTATTGAATAAAAATGCATTGTATATTTCATGTATATTGTGTGCTTTCTTAGTTTTACCCCAAGTTTTTACAAGTGAAATTAGTTTCTTGCCTCAACTCCACTCATCATGAAAAAATATCAATTTTGTCTTTTATGAAGCTGTCATAGTTCCGGAGAAATATTAGACCCTAGGGCCCACTACTCCATTTAAAACATTCTTCATGTTCATGTAATCTTTTTTTTTTAACATTCCCTTGCTTGTTTGATGACTTTTATTCCTTCCCTTCTCATTCAGTGAAATTCAATATTATGTCCCTAACCTGCTCTTTTAAAACACAATTTAATAGAACACACCCTAAAAAGGAGAGATCTAGTATTTTTATTTTTAAAAGGGAATATAGCCATGTTTATTGTGTTGTCTGCATT
Organism: Dendrocincla tyrannina; assembly: GCA_035047865.1. NCBI lineage: Eukaryota > Metazoa > Chordata > Aves > Passeriformes > Dendrocolaptidae > Dendrocincla > Dendrocincla tyrannina. The sequence goes on along the minus strand of JAWWMP010000041.1, from coordinate 71,805,267 downwards.
CTTGATTTTTCTCTTTTGTGTTTTTTGTTTTCTTGCATAATCCCTGGAAGATTTAGGGCATCCAGAAGAATTGAAAAAGAACCCTATCTATGTAAGACTTGATCCTCAGAAAATACTGATGTCCCTGAAGAGACAGAAAAATACATATTGGGATTTAAAAAAATGCATAATGCATAGAGACACTTAATGTGACGGGGTTTTAAAAATTATTTATTTTTTTTCTTTTTAAAATCCACTCTTTTCTTGACTCATTCTCTCAGGATTGTGCTTGTATCCAGGTTTACCATGGCTAGATCCTTCTCTAGGAGGCCTGAGTGCAGTCAGTGGTAACTCCACAGAAGGAAGGAAAGGTGGCAGAATTGTGTCCTCAAGGGCACATATGAGAAAACAAATCTCAGTGTAGGCAGTTTCTCAAGATGCTCCAACTGATGAATTAACTAATGCAGTTCAGCAAATGAGTTGATTTGGAGTCTGAAGTGTTGGTGTTGTGTTTTTGGGTTTTTTTTAACAAAACTTTTTCATTTTAGTTTGAACAGTTCATACCAATTGCAGATGAGATTCCTGCCACCTAACTCCAGTTATCTTGAAGTTAAGTGCTCATTTTCAGCTAATTGTCTAGACACTCTCTATCATCAAAGAAGAAATGGAGGCAGTTCAAGAGTGATTCATCCCATCCCAAAATAGATGGCTAAGCTGGGATGAATTGGAAGGAGCTGTCTTTCTCCACCAAACAGCAGGAGAGCACTGACAACTGGTGAGACAAAGAGCAGCTGGAGATAGGTGAGATGGTCACCCTCTGAGCTGTCCGTACCTCTCTTATCCCTCCCCTAAATGGTTTCACTGATTTAGGGGAACAGTAACATTCTTCATATTTGCCAAATAGTACAACCATGTTAGGTAGATGTCAGTGTCAAATAGACCAGATTCAGGGGTGCATAAGGCAGAAAGGAGTGTAACCAGTTCCCCTGATCCTGTGCACAGGCGGCCTGTGCTTTGTTGTGATTTGGGAGCTGAAAGAGCAAAAACCGGTGCATAAAACATTGTAGGTATTTCAGGTGGGGATCAGCTTAGAAATCAGCATCCACTCACAGGGAAGACTCCACTTGGCCACTCCTCTGTACAAACAATGTCACTGATACTTCAAAGCTGTCCTGTCTCTTTGTCATTTATTTGGTGAAAAATAAATATTCTGGCTGAAAAACAAATTAAGCACACAATGGGTGTGTAATATAATTAAAAAGGGAGTTAATTATAATTAAAAGTACTGTCAGAAACATTAGACAAGTTTAATACCATATGAATGGTTTTCTCAGTAAAATTCAGAATAAATATCCATTAGAATATTAATGCATGTTGAAACTTTCCTCAATGAAGAGAGTAATCAGTAACACTTTTACAGCAGAAATTCTGTGCAGTAATTTTTATTCCCCTGTATTATTTGTGAATTGAAGGGAATATGCCATTTAACATTAAACTTAGCAAAAATGTTTCTATTTTAAGGTATACTTTATAACAGAATCAACTGAAGGCAATTATTGAGATTTAATTTGTTCCTTCGGAACTAAGCTTCTGCTGAATGTTTTTCATACTTGGTTAATAATGTTTTTCAGGTGATACTGAATCCTTCACTGAAAATGGTAGACAAAAGAACCATAGCTGTGATACAGGTTGTAATCTCTGCGAAAGTTTGCTTAGCAATTTAAACGGACAAACATGTTTTTTAAGCCTGCACTGATACTGAGCTGGGATAGTAGAAGACAACACTGTCAAACTTTCATTAGGGTCTGCCCATCTCTAAAATGGTTTTCTCCGACTTTGGTAGCAATATAAGTACAACAGTGGACAAATGCAACCTGTTTCTGTGATATGTTTTGATCTTGAACTGCTCGTTTCTTTTCTTTGTTGCTCTAGTTCAAGGAAAGGAATACTCAAGGACAGGAGTTTCTGCCAGATGGTTAACCAAGTTTTGTTATTCATATTTGCAAGCTTATTCCCATGATGTTTACATTTTACTGAGAACATCTCAGAGTAACAACTGCAAATCCTTAAAAGCCTGTGCTTGGTATGTATGGAAGTCTGTGCTGCAAGACCACTGCTATTTGCTCAATGCATGTTCAATTGGAAAGAGACCAGTCAAATAACTGCATATTCATATGATGATGATGCACAACGCAGCCCTTTTGTCTCATCTAATTGCTCCTTCAGTGGTGCAGAATAAGATGCTGTAGATGGTTCAAACCCAGAAGATTCTTCTGTTTTACTTTCATTAGGATGTAACTTTTGCTTAGTGTTCTGGTCTTTGCTGTTCTTTAATTAAGACGACTTCTTTCTCATACCAAACTGTGACTATAAAGACATACACATCATAGTTATCTTTTTCATCTGTTTAATAAAAATAATAATAATAAAAAGCCCTGTTGTGATTACTTTTCCATTTATTATCATGATAGATATATTTATTTTATTTTTTTTACAATGGAATTTGACAAGCAGATTTCTGGAATTCTTAATGGAGTTGAAAGGATAGCCTATGCATGTCACTGCACATGCATAGCGAAATGATGAACATAAATCACATACCCACACACACAGAGAAAACAAGGCACTGTTAAGACTGTACAAGTAATTAATGACCAAGAGGTTATTGACACATGAAAATCCAAGCTCCTCATGAAACCTGTATCAGTAGCCACTTCAACACCCTAAAGCTGTGCATCGTTTTGGGATTCTCTGCTTAATAGCCCGACTGTGTCCCTCTTTCCATATGTGTTGGACCCCACATTCGTAGGTGAATAAATTGCTCCGATGTGGTTGCTGGAACGAACCAAGAAGTCGGCCAAGCGCTGTGTCACACACGTAGCGGTGTTGCATTTCCGCTTCTCCAGGTGGTGACTGCCGGGGTGAAACAAAAAGAGCCAAGATTAAGTCAAATGATGAGCAATCAAGTGTGCCACTTCTCATAGTCATTTGAGCTGTGCTAATGTGGGAGTTCTTTTAATACGTGCACAAATACAGGAACATTACAATCCTCCCACCACCTAGTTCGTGCCTGAAAAAAATTCTTGCACTGTATCTATTATCAGTTTTAATGGTGGGGGTTATTTAAATGCAGAGATCTTAACAGTCCTATGTGGTTTTTATTGATATTCTGCATAGCAGTTTGTGACATGTAGAAAACCTGTAATGATAGTATAGATAAGACAGTAAGTGAAAGCAATGACTAAATGTTTAACTTCAAGCTGAACTTCTAAATCTATTTAGAGCTCTTGCTGATATCATGAGGATTACTAACACAATGACAGTCACTAACATTTATTTAGGTCTCTCATTACCACAGACTCACATCCCGCTCTCCCTGAATTGAATGGTAATGTTCCAGTCCACATCAAGTGGAATGAGCCCAAAGACTCTTCCTCCTGATTGCATCACACACTATGAGAGGTGGCAGGCGTGGCCAACTTCTGCCAACTTCAGGACCACTTAGGATGGTCCTTAACTCTGTCTCTGCCACTTAGCTCTGACTAAACCAAGATTTCATCATTACTGAAAAGCTGCCACATCTTTGTTGAAACACCTGCAGTTTGAAAGTGCTGTAGTTGTAGGAGATAACAATTTGCTGGATGATACCTTAGAGACCGTCCGTGAAACAATCTGTATCTAAAAATAACTGAACCAACAGACCATTTACAGAACTCCTCGTAAACTTTATATAGCATGGGATTTTTATTTTATTTTTGAATCATAGTAAAACTAGTAGCTTGAGAGAGCTCGGGTTTTCAGATTTGTTTCTTAGACCTCTATGTTGTTTCTTCAGATAGAAATATTTGCTTGCTGAGATTGCCTGTTGAGTTATTGTTAATTTTCTTGGATTTCTTCATGCTAATGTGGCATGAGGTAGACACCAGCTTGCAGCAAAAATTTACTCTGAGCGACAATTTCCCAGTTTGAAACTCTGATCAGTTACCAATGAGTTCCTTATCTTATTGATTATTAAATTTGTTATCTAAAATGTGATATAGCCTTTTAAAGTTATTTGTATTGATCTAAGAATCCAAATGGAATAGCAGTTGTGAGAGAAATGTCTGTATTGTACTGGTTCTTCATCAGTGAATAGGCAGCAATTTTTAAGCAATTAATATTTTAAATATGTAGTTGTATTTAAATGCAATGGTTGTATAGGACTTGATACAGCTTCTCTTAGATTTTCATGGGTATTTTAAGACTTTCACGAAGTCCTTAACACAGGAGGTTCTAACAGCAACTGGTCCTCACAGAGATCCTGGTTTGTTTGTGGAGGCAGAATTCTCTTTTCCATTCAAGATACAAAATCAGGGCCTGGTACTCCAAGTTTAAAAGAGAAGCTATTAGGTTTCTCTCTGATGTCTAGCCTGCCTGAACCCACTATACCTGTTAGCTCTCTGATCTGTAGCCTTTAAACAAGTAGGTCACCCAGGAGGATGCTGTCCAAGGCCCCAGAAAAGCAGACAAGGCATACCACACTCAGAAAGGTGACGCCGTGACTTTGAGTATTACAGTTATTTTGGGATTTGTTTGTATTTTTTTAAAAGTGATAACTGTTCAAATGTAAGAATTTAGTCTCCATTGTAAAACTATTTTAGAAGACAGCAGAATTGTCATATAATATTTTTTAATATATTTTCAAAGAGAAAGGAACAGTCAACTCTATAGACATGTTTTTACTGAATCTATACATAACAGCATTGTCATTGAAAGGAATTCACTCAAAAGCCTGACAAAACTAGGTGAACTTGATGGTCTGTTCCAACCTTGATGATTCTGTGAATAGTCCAGTGCTGCTTATCTTTTAGTATGAATTGCAAATACTTCGTGAAATGTTTTTTATTCATTAAAAAGTTACCTGAAACTGGATTTATGAATCTATAAATATGAATGCATTTCAGGCAAGTTAAATGCTATCATAAACAATTGCTTCTTTTCCTTCTTCCCACGATTAAATTGATATCGAAATCTGTAATGAAAAGTTACTTCCAGGAAACAGTTATGTCATAAAACAATTCCATTCTAGAAGAGAATTAGTGTTATTAAGAAGGACGTATTTTCTTTTTCTCCCTCTTCAGGATTGGAAATGTGACAAATTTAAAAACAAGAAGAGACATTCAAAATATGTCTTTCTTCTCAAGATAATGTCATATTTGTAGCCTTTGTAATTTATGAAAGTGTTATAATTGTGAAGTGATTAAATGATTTGCAGCTTTTGTCTCTGGATTTCACTTTCTCCCCTGAATGCTCTGATCTTACATTTACAGAAGAGCTGATCTTTATGTTTACAGAAAAGCTCTGTTTATTACAAGCATATTTTAATCTCTTTTTGAGAATAAACAGCAGAGGCAGAATCTCAGGGAATAGTATATTACTGGCACAAAGTTTACTTCATAATTTGATCCTATCTGATATAACCAGAAAAAAACCCCAGGAAAATCAATACCTTTTTGTCTTTGCTGCTGGTTGTTCTGGCATTTCCTCACTAAGTCCTGAGAGTGTATTCTGTGCCATTACCGGCAATATCCATCCTTGTCTCTTAGAAGTGCCATCAGACAGATCATCAGCCACAGACAGTAATCTTTAAACAACAATAAAAGACCCAGTGAAACCGAATAGCTCTATTTTTGCTCATGTTATTTGAAACAGGAAAGCAAAAGCAGTTCATGCAATAATCTGAACACCTTTTTTTCTAAAAAGAAATAAACATGATTATTTATTACTCACTTCTCAATAGGTGTAGCTTCCAAACAGCTCAGAGTGACAGAAAGTGCAATGAAGAAAATGGACAGCTTTAGGTTGCACATCTTTCCTTCCAAACTTTCTGAAAAGGATAATGATTCAAAACTGAAAGCAGACCCAAATACTCTTCAGCATATCCTATTGCTGATGCCCATTCTGTCCTAAATCAACAGCAGCTAGTCTTTTTCACAGGCTAGAGTGAAAAAATGATCCCCCTAAGTTTAGTGACACAAAGCAGTTTCAGTCAGATAACTCTCAGCAGTAAACACTCATTTCCCATTTAGTAGTTTCAATCATATCCCTCAGCCCTGGTTTGCATTTCCTGATATATGCCAGTCACAAATTCTGGTCCTGAATGCAGTTTACCTTGAAGTTATCTTAGGCTTTTCCTGGAAAATGCTGTTGGTTAATAATGAGGGATATTTTGCTTTCCTGAAAGCACATCTGTTGCCCTGCATCTGAAAGAAAAAGGGAAATTGTTTACCTTTTTGTGGTCACGGATCTAACTGGAGAAGCCCGTCTGTGTTAGCAAGAAGGGTGCATGCAACAATTCCACGCTTGCATCTAGCTCTGGAGTATCCTTTTCCCTCTTCCTTGCTGACAAGTAATACGGCTCTTATATATCCTTCACACCTTTCTCAGCTCTGACATCAGGCAGAACAGAGAGACTGTCGTTAATTCCAATCCCTATAGACAGCAAGTGCCCCAGAGAGGAGCAGAGGCAGGTGGGGCATTATTTCATTAGTCCATCAGTAAATATTCACCTGGTATGTGCAGAATGCCCTCGTGAAGGTACTGCAATAGCATATTGCACAGCCGAAGCGTAGCCTCAATTTTACAGTTCTGATAAGATGCTGAGGTAATATTCCCTGTGGGTGTTTTTGAGGGCTAAATAAGGTAACAAAAGTTACAGCGAAAGCCACAGCATATGAAACACCAGATCACTGGTAATTGAAATAGAAGAAAACAGATATCTTAGGAAAGATGGAAAAGTTAAAAGTTGTGGAGGTTTGTTGTAGAGGTGTATAGATCAAACAGGAAATGTGTTTGGAGGCATAAAAGCCATGTGAGGAAAAAGAAAAGAGTGAAAATTATTTAAACTGACAGATGGGGTTGCCAGTCAGGGTAACACGGTAGAAATCATGTACATTTTTCAGTAAAGTATAGTTGTGAATGAAAATTCTGTTACTATTCATGAAAAATCTCATGTTTTACTAACACTGGTAGGTGTCATGCATGCATGAAAATTGAGTCAATTGGTACTTTTAAGAAGGCAAAACTAGGATTAAAGAGCCAAGAAATGTCAGAATAAAGAGTACCTCTGCAAATTTATTTCTCTCATGTGCACAGAGTATGGTTCAGAGAAAAATATTCAGCTTTTAAGAGATGAAATCCAGTATTAGTAAATTACCTGATGGCAGATTTCCAAGGGTATTAGAACCATTTTCCCCCAGTTTCAGTGGGAATTAGACAAATCACAATGCTTCGGGTCTTTTCCCCCCTCTGTCTCCTTAGGCTATGTTAGGTGCCCCAATGCCTTTGGGAAAACTGATTTTAAATTATTTATAGTGGCCAAAATGCTGGCACAAAAGCTCAGGCAAAGTTTTCAGTGATAACAAGTTACCATATGCGTCACTTCTACCCCCAAGAACCTGAATTAGTTCAGAACTGCTTCCATGCCAAGTCCACTGCCTTAACTGAAACCCCCTGTCTTTGTTGGTTTAGTCTGTAACACCAGATTTTCATTGAAATGGCTAAAGTTCCAGTGTTGGATCACTTCAGGCATCTGTGCTACTTGAGTTGAATACAGAAGGAATATTTAGCTGGAACAGTAGCCTCTTTGCTTGATTACAACAGTTAGTCTGCAAATAAGACTCTAGAAAGTCACAAAATGTTTTGTCCATTGTCATAGCTTTGATTTGATTTGTGTGTGGTTTTTTTTTTTTTTTTTTTTTTTTTTTTAAGGGGTGCTGCTTCTGGATATTTTGCTCTCTGTTTTTAATTATATGATTATATACTTCTTTTCCCCAGGTTCCTGTTCTCCCCCCTTGGATGGAAAGTCCCAGTGTAAGAGAAGTAAGTACAGTGTTTTATCTTCACCATAACAGTAAGTTTTATGCAATATCTGAAACAAGTCCATCTCTCCACAGACTCACTGTAGCATTTGACAAGGAAATAATATTCTGGTGTTATTTTCACTGTAGCAGTTTCAATCCTATGAAATGAAGGCAGGGTTAAACCCATTTAACAGAGAGAGAATTGTGCTGAAAAACAATTGTACAGATAATCTGACTGATGATTGACACCAGCCAATACTCACTGCTTGAATATTGAACTTGGAAATGCCTTGGTGTGCTTCTTCCAGGGTGGAAAGAGATCTGTGTCCCACTGACACTCAGTAGTGGTGTGTTTGAAATCCTGAAAGGCAATGTGTAGATCAGTTTATTGAATTTAATATTTTAAAATATTGAACTGAATATTCAGTATCTTTTATTTATTAAGGCACCTAAATGAGTGGTTGGTGTGTCAAGCTTGAATCTAGTTATGGGTTGACACAAAAAAAGTGAAAGAGGCTTTTCAAGGAAATCTTGGCCCCAAATTCTGATGCCAGCTGTCCTGCAAGTGGCCTTGGGGGGAATCACTAATGCTTTGAGGGCAGAAGAGAATGGCTGATTCTTGAGTGCCCTGTAGAAACGAAACTAGGCTCATGATGTCCCAGGACCATTGCCAGCCTCCTGGGCTGCACAGCATCTTGGCAGAGCCAGCAAGAAGTCTATCCAGCAATTAGTCAGTTATAATGTTAACAAAATTAAGGCACTACAGCTTCTGTCACAAGTTCTCTTAAGCAGGAGTAGTGTTTCCCTACTTAAACAGGAATGGAGTATGAATTTGTGGAATCTCTTTGACAGCAGAACGATTCATAACTCAAACTTCAGGATGCTGGTACTAAACACTGTGCCGTTAGTACCATTCAGTGAATGGTTAGAAAACTATTTTTACCACTGACAAAGTTCTGTAAGCTAGAGCTTAGAAAAAACCCTGTATTACCCTGCTAAGAAATCGTTACCAGCCTAAGGAAAAAAAAAAAAGTCTAGTATTCTTATTAAAGAAACCTGTGACCAATTCTATTCTGAGTAGGTACATAATGGTTTCAGATACTCATACTGGGGTTTAAATCTGAATGAAAAGATTTGTGTAAAGTATCGTGCCTGTGTGAGGGTTAGGGCACACCAGAGCTGAAACGTACAAAGAATCCAGAATATATGGTATGTCAGTGTCCTGCTTTCTTCTGGAAACTACCTAGAGTTACAAAAAGGTGACTGTGCTCTGCACTGTGATGGGCTGGCAGCAGAGGAACTGGGAACCAGCCTTGTCTCAAGGGACTGCTGCTTTTATATACTGGGGAATGGCATTTATCTGACTGAATGTGAGATGACTAGAGGGGCCATTCTAGTGCCTGTTTCTAATGCAGAAGTCTAAACTAGCTTAGATGATTTATGCCTGTTTCTTCTTTTTGCCTATAAAAACAGCCTTGGGTGACTTGCTCAGGTATCGATGTTTACACTGTAGATGTCTAAATGTATGTGAGATGAATTCCATCAGGGGTGCTTTAACTCCTTTATGTGCTCAGTGACTGGGATTTAAGGTTGCCTCCCTCTTTCTCATATATGCCTTTTTCTTAGGGTGTTTTTGACACCTGCTGGACAGCTGGTTCCTACTTTTTATGGCTGCTTTTCTATTCCTGAGTTTTATATTTGCTTAATAACATTAATAACACACATTAAAACTATTGGTAATGGATGTATGTCTCCCATTTGTGAGAATGACAAAGAGCCATATTACCTGTTGCTTGCCCTTTACCAGCTGCCGTACAGCTGGGCAAGGCAGATGTCTCCAGCAAATTACATTGTTGCTGAGTTACCAGGAACTAGAAGTGTGTAACTATCTCATGGTTTAGTTTGCCTGTTGTATCAAAAAAGAAAAGGAAAAGCTATGGGCATTAACTTAAAATTTGGCTTATTTCAATTTTTTGAATAAACCAGAAAACTTAACAACAGCAACATTAATATACATCAGTGTAAATATTACAAATAATGAAGCAGAATGGTGCATGTGTCACAGCTTGTAGCTGTTATGTGAGTTGAGCACAGTGTTTCATGTGAATTGGCAAAATTTTTTCATGTTTATAGGAATTTGTTTAGCCTTTATTAGCCTTTGATTCCTTCTACATTAAGCTGCAAAACCAAAGCATAGGAAAGAGGTTTCATTGATAGTGTCAGCACCCCTGAAAAAGTCAAAGTGCCTTTCGTTCAAATGGCCAAATCTGAAATTAGAGGAGTAAATCAGATCCCTAAACAGGATTTTGTGCTATGATTATATGTGTCCTAAAATATCCAGGACTGACATTCCTGAACCTGACTAGCACTGTTGTAGCAACTACAAACCAGGTGGAACATTGGAGGGAGTCTAAAATTACACTAGACACTTAGGATTAGGAATCTTGGTTGTTCCCTAAACTTTTACATTTGGATGCCAAAGTCTGAAAATTTCAGCTATAATACTCTCGTCCCAGTATTTATTGCTTGGTGCTAAGTTGATGAATACTACAACATTTGTACTTTGTGGTGTGTGGAGTTGTAATTTTCTACTGTTAGCACTTGAGCTATGTGCATCTGCTTTGTTCCAATAGTGTTTTATCAAATAAGCTTTTGCTAGCACAACTTTCTTTGCTACTCCTCTTCGGTGTGGGCCATTTCAGTGCTGACAGAAATACAAAGAGCATTTCTTGTTGATCCCAAAAGTGATGTTAAACCTGTGGAAGGAACATGTGAGAAGCAGCAGAGAGGTAAGAGGAAGAAAGTTAATAATTTCTCCTGCAGTGGAAAAAACAGGTGATTCAGAAGTAAAGGATGGCCATTTATGGAATTGACTAGCAAATGGCAAGAAGTAATTTGGATAGTTAACAGTATTTTAAAACTATTTTTATGATGTATTATATTACTCAGCTCGCACCATTGACAGAACAATAATGTAGCCTCAAAGGACTGTCACTACTGACTGCTCCGAGAATGAGCTCAGCAGTTTGTGCTGAATCAGTTCCTATAGCTGGGAATCTCCCAAGCAAGAGAAATAAACTCCATGTTTCGATCAGAAAAGTCAGAATTGACAGCTCAGTGATTGATGAGTTCTAGTTCCTAATGCCATTCCGACTTACAGTTTATAGAGTTTTAATTGCATGGCTTCTACTGGCTTGCATGAAGCAACTTACCTTTGAATACAACAGAAGGTTCAACTTCCTGAGTTGCTTTTGCCCTGCCTCTCCTGCAACCTGCTTCCAGAAGTATGAGCAAAAGCAGAACTGCCCTTTAGTTACCAATGTCACTTTCAAGGGCTCTAAACAATGCTAATGGTAAATATATAATATGAAACAGGGAGTAATGTTCTTTCTTTCCGGTAACCTAAGCCATCCATTGATTCCTGCTATGATAATTCTCTGAAGTCACATTCTATAGAAATTAATGTATAAAAATGTACTCCGGTTTCAAAGATATTGCTGTGATTTATACATGCCACTACTATAGTTGTATATGGAGTCCTCTAACATGTGGGTACTACTCGTATGTGCACTTCAAAGCAGACCAGAAGATCTTGCTAAAAGGAAGGGTATGGCACTTATTTGAGATCCTCCTTGTGGAGCCAGTGCATTGTAAATTTGCAGCTCTGTTCACTGTACAGGTGTCTCATCATGGAAGAATCCAGAGTGATTGTATTGAATGGTTTGGGTTGGAAGGAAGCTTGAAGATCATCTAGTTCCTACCCCCTTCCATGGGCAGGGTCACTTTTTACAAGACCAGGTTGCTCAGAGCCCTATCCAACCTGGCCTTAAGCACTTTCAGGAATGGGGCATCCATATCTTGTCTGGGCAACCTGTTCCAGTGCCTCACCACCCTCACAGCAAACAATTTCTCCCTAATGTCCAATCTAAACCTACTCTGTGCGTGTAAAGCCATTACTCCTTGTCCTATCACTCCATGCCCCCTCCATCTTCCTTACAGGCTCCCTTCAGGTACTGCAAGGCCACAGTTAGGTTGCCCCAAAGCTACTGAATGTGCAGAATTAAGACTCCCTCAGTGCTCCTGTTAGGATTAAAATGATTAAGGAATTATGTATGTGTAGAAGTGCTGGTTCTGATTTACTAAATGTAAGAATTCTCCACCCCTTTTCCCCCACCCAGCATCTCATAAAGAGCAGAGACATCCGTAGAAGGCACGGTGAGACCAGGAAGTCCATACTATCCAAACTTACTTCACTGGAGGTGAATCCCTAATAAATACCATTCTCCTATAAGAGAAACTGCTGGTTTTCAAAAGGATTCTACAGGAATCATGTCAGCCCTTCCTACCTGATCCAGTGCATAAATTTTAACTAAGTTTTCTTTTAAACTATCTCACTTTTGATAATCAGACTTTTTTTCCCTCCCTTTGCAAACTGCAGCAAGAGAATGACAATCTGGCTTTGTCTTGAAACACTCTGAGTCTTTCAGATGATGCTGTCTTGACAGCTCTGCTATTAATAGTGGCATTTTCTCTGTTGTTTAAAAAGGAGAGTTGTGCTGAACTGAGAATCAGTCATGTTCGTAATAATTTTTCACTGAGGGCAAATGCAGTCTACTAGCTTACGTAGGAGAATTTACGTTGAAAATGACATGAAATATAAATTATTTATTGCATGTCCTCACACGTAGCTGCAAAATAAAATAGCTGTTCTTCAAAAAGAAGTGCAGTAGGCCTGAATTTACAGTATCCTTGAATTATTTTATGTGTGAGTGCAAAATCTGACCTTTTCATTCTACTTGGAGATGAGAAAAGGCTTTGATAAGCACAAGGTACATGAATCAGTAAATGAAATTGTCTTTCTGCATAAGGAGTCACTGAAAATTCATTAGAAGTTCAGCATATGCATCTGAAAAAATATAGTGGATTTTTGGTCTGTTATGGTAGTGTCTTTGACACCAAACATTGCTGTTTCCTTGCATTTAGCAATAAGTCTGCTTTTGACTGAGCTTATCCTTGATAACAGAAATCAGGAATGGTGTGGAAAAGTCAGTATTTAATGTGAGCTCTTACAAATATTTTAGGAGCTACAAGTGACACGGCTAGTTCAAAAGGTGGTGGTTTTTTACAATAAATTGTTATCGAATCAAATACCCAGTGGAAAACTGAAAGCATTACATTATTGCAAGGGAGGGGGGGAAAAAAGGCTCTGGAACCTTTCAGTCATTAACATATTGAAATAATTTCATATTAACACATATTGTGCCAATGAATTATAAATTTTCAATAGGACAAGGCTGAACATTCATCTTATAAAAGCATCTGATTTAGAAACGAGCCCTGTGCTCTTGTACATCAGAGAAGCACATACTTCAGGACAAGTGTCTTAAAATCCTTAGGTGTTTGTTCAGAATGGATACCTTAAACTCTGCTTTTGATTTCAGAGTATTTCCTGTTACATAAACTACTGTCTATATAGGGGGTCTTCTTTTTTTTTTTTTTTTCCCTTGATTTGCAGGATTCCTATGCATTTCCACTCTGGCTACTGAGCATGATTCTAGTGACAATAGGCTTGAGTTTGTTTGTTTTCAGAGGCCCTGCACCTCTTTCCATGGACTTCAAATGGCTGGTTTCCTTTTAGAGAGCTATCACATTGCCACAGTGTTCATACTCATTGGTACTGTGTTACAAAATGAAGAATGTTGGCAGTGTCATATATAATTTCATATCAACAGAACATTTCATATAATTTCATGTAAATGTGGGGTTAACACATTCTAAAGTTATTTTATGAGCAGTTGCCATAAGCAGCCATAATCTTCATGGTGCTATAGATCACTACAGCCCACTGCTTTCAGTCATATACCATCCTGTTATCTTTTCAAATACTCCTAATAGTTTGTGTAAGTTAAATAAGCAACTGTTAAAACAACCATAAAAATTATCACTGTAGAGGTAGGGTATTTTTTATTAGAAATTCCTGAATGAACACTGTTATTTGAGGCCCCTGCTTTAATTTTCATTGTCATAAAATGATGCATATCTCATGTATCTTAAACCTTTCTGAGAAAGAGCATCATTTTTGGAGGATTCTCGCAAAACTTCCTATATTTTAAAAATGAGATGTTTATATCTAGAAAGCCATGCTCACAGGTATATGCCTAGGCATGTGCCTGATTCCCAAAAGATCCTGGAGCCTCCACTCAGATGTTTCACACCTTTTAGGAAGGAGTGAGCTGTTTTAGACGAGGGCATTGTGTAGAGTGTACCTAGAAAGGCCAGGTGGATCAGCTTGAAGCATTTTCTAGTAACTGGTATCCAGCCTGATGATATCTCTGTGCACAAAGCATATTATCACACACCGAAACCTTGGGGACTTGATGGATAGTGAAAGTGAAGTGCGTTCATGTTACATAAACCCCTGATTGATGAATCACAGTTAATGTCATTTTTTTAGAGACAAAGTCTCCAGAGAGACTTTGAAGCTCTGAACTGTCAGTCAACCTACAGCACATTTGTTCCTTTAACTTTTCTTAAAGTGTGTTCATGAGACAATATGCCTCGTTAGTGGAAAGCTGACAACCTGATCACACAACAAATCCCTTTGTACTTTAAATAGGAGGCACTGCCCAAAAGTATATATTTAGGTTTTGAACCTTTTTTTTTTAACATAGGTAATTTACTCTGAAAAGCTGCTTTGACAATTGGAACATTTCTGTTTTCTAACATTTAAAGCCAGAAGTTTGTATAACAGAATGTCTTGCAGACTTGTAGCAAATTTTATGAAGAATAAAGAATTCGATGTCTTCATGAAGTTTGCCACAAGACTAGAAGACATGAATATGTTTTGCTAAAACTAAAGCAAAGCCCCCAGATCCATGCAAGTGCAGATTAATGTGCTGAACTGTTTTCTTAAGGTAGAAATTGTTATGACAGTGTTGCTGGTTTAAATAAATAAATAAATAAATAAATCAAAATAATAAATTAGGCCCTTCCCTGGCCAGTACAATGAGACCTCGTGGTTCCCCAAGGTTTACCTTAGTCTGGTGTAACCACTGCCAAAATAAATACATTTTTGAATAAAGGAGGATCAGTTACATTATTATATATTTCTTTATTTTGCATCCTTCCTCTCTTTCTTTTGAGAGAGTAGGTTCCCAAAATATCTTGAGAAAGGTTTTTTTTAAATTTTTGCAGATTCTGTGACCCCTACAAGCAGGTGAAAGGACAGAAAAATACTGTAAAAGAGTCTGCCTTGGGAGGTTTCTGCACTCTGTTTTGATGGTCTGTATAAAAGCTGAAATTTCCAGTAAAGTTGTTGGAGTGTGTACCCAGATCAGGGCATGATCTGGAGAAGAAAATTCTGTGTTGCCCTCGTAAGAAATTCTCCCCTTTAGCCTCTCTTTGACAGGGAGCTGCATGGCTATTCCACTATCACAGCTCTGAAGTGCCAGAGAAGAGGACGTCAGGAGATACTGCTGGAGAAAAAAATGGTTTTAAACATTGCTTGGATTGTGGTCCAGCTCTGAGCTGACGGGGGAAATGACAGTGAACCTACTTTGTGTCAGGCTATTCTTATCTGGGTTGCCATGCCGTGTCCTATGGGATGTGCAGCCCATGTCTGCTGTAGTGCTCGGTTCTGTGGAAATATAGTTCATATTTCCAGCCTTTCCTGAACTAAATGTGATTGTTTACAACTGGGAAAGAGCTACTTAGTCCTTAGTGTTTTCAAAATAATGTATGGCATTTACAGTGAGGTTAGAAGTGCCTTCTGTGTTTTTGGGAGGTACCTCATCACGACGTACAACATTTACACTGGGACCAATAATTGTACTTTGCATTTTTCACTGAGAACTTTCAGTGCTTTCCATAAGAACACTGTTTATCCATTGGAATTCCCTGTGAGTTGGCATCAGCAATTGTAAGGGGGTAATGACCTTAGACTGGGAGCTGCTGGGTGACAGGCTGTTTAGTTCCTTGGCCAGGATGAGTAAATCTAGGATGACATAAGGAGAGAGAACCAGGACAGGTGTCATCTGACCTGATTTTTATCTGCCTAAAATTTAGTTATTTAGACTAAGCTAGCTCTCTAGACTTTCAAATCCAAGGGAAGAAAGAAGCACCTCCAGAGACCATTTCCTCCCACTTATTTTAGACAGCTGTCTTAAAATGGGATAAATTACTCTCTGGAAGTATGTGACTCTAATGCCTGTTGTGAGGATCTTCAACAGAACTACTTGCTAAGAATAGGGTTTACCCTGATTCCCTACAAATACTTGATGTTCTTGAGGTATTTTCCTTATGCTGAAGATTAGAATGATTAAAACTACTCCTCAAACAAAAACTATTCAGACAGAAAATAATTGTAGTCTCAGTTTCTCAAGCAGAGGGCTGATATGCAGGAAGCAGTGAACTTGGTTAAAATATGGCCTTCAGAGAAATCCCATGGAGAAGATGGAAACTCAATACACTAAGATGTCATAGACTCTCTATCATGCTTTTTTATCCAGGAATAATCACAATAGAGAACAATACTGAATTCCATATGCATTGACTTTGACATAAATTTATTGAATATTAAACTGTGCATTTGTGAAAATATGTTAATTTCATATGTCTATTCTTTTCTTGGAGTGATATTTGATTTGTGCCTGTTGCTGATTAAAAATCACTTGAACTGCACCTTAATACAATCTCTGGGTTACTTTTTTCTGATATGCAGATAAATATTTAAAGTGAATTGTTAAGTGCCTGCAATAAGGTAGTGTTTACTTGACTGGAAATTTTGATTTCCACTTTTGTAATTCCTTTGCTGTGCCTGAATCTTCAGCCTTCCTCACCCTCAAGCTGAAATTATTGTTGAACAAAATAATGTTACAGAGACTGCAGAACTACAAATCCTGTATGTGATGCTACTGTAATTTTTATCACATCAAAGTTTACCTCGTGGTTATTTATTTAATAATTTAATAAAACCCCAGACAGTGGCTTTTAATTCACCATTTTGCTTATTACATGAAGATACTTAAAGCACTTGTGTGTATCTCAGAAGCTCACTTTTAAGTAATTATGATGAATAAGGACATCTGAAAACAGGGATCTCTGCAGGCAAAATCACAGTATATCTTCTCCCCAAATGGGCATGGATTAAAATATAAAGTATATGTAGAATGCATGATACCAATTGTTATGACATGAAAGACTGAAAAAATAGATGGAGAGAGAAAGAAGAAAGGGCTGGTAAATCCTTGTAGTAGCAGAACACAGGATGAAAACCCAACAAAACTGAGACCTAGAGTTCTAGGTTCTGATCAGTTAAGATAAACATCATGTATCAAATTCTGTGTGCATTCTCCTAGCCAAATCTCTTGATTAGGTGCTTGCAGACTGATTTCCACACCTATCTATTACAATTAGAATACTGAAGGTACTTTAATTGCAAAATCAAAGGTAGCACACTAATGACACTGCGACCTTCTCTCCTACAGAGAACAAGGCTTGGTTATACACAGAGGGCTGTTGCACGTGGTGTGGGTACAGGAGAGAACTCACTTTACACCTGGACAAACATCACCTTTAGCTGTTTTTTTTAAAGGAAGCAGGGATGGGCACATGGAGTCAAAACAGCTTTAAACTCAGCTATTTTCTGCTTCTGTTCATTATTACTTTTTCATTCTATATTCTTCTGTGAACACAAAGCACTGTGTGGCACAGCTCAGACCACAGCCTTTCTTTCTAATTATTTTGTCAGAGGATTTTTTAATTTTCTAAAAGTGGCAGTGCGTGAGTGAAGAAAACATAAAATGTTGAAATATCTTATTGGTAAATAAGAATTTGCCTCAGATTTTAGTTAGAGGATCAAAGGTGGAAGCATATTTTGTAGTTAAACTGTATAAACAAAATCCCAGTACAGGCAGCCATCAGGTGTGATTTGGAGACCATAATGAAAACAGAAAGCAGTGCTATAGCTCAAGGAAATGCATATTTTCAGAGGGAGTATGAGGCTTTTCATCTATTGGAAGCATGTTAATGGCTTTTTATTTGAGAAATTTACTAATATGTGAGAACTGAGAAGATACCATGTCAGAAATTTACAATTGTGGACTTTTATTATAAGATCTAACAGGGGAAAACCCCTCACCTCATGCTCTGGTGCAGCACTGAGCAGACCAGGATGCTCAGGTGATGTCTGTGAGGCATCAGCAGAGTGTCTACAAAATGTTTTTCAGTACAGCAGTAGAGTTGGAAGTTTGTGAGGCAAAACCACTGTGTAATAAAAATGCCAAGTATCTTGGCAGTGTGTTGTTTTCCCCTTCCAGCAGCATAACCACACAGGGTATGCGAAAGTCCAGGGAGGTTTTACAGCAAGGTTAGAGCTCCCTTGGGAAGCTGAGAAACACTGCCCTGGAAGTTGTGCTCAAAAGTCAGGCTTTCATTAATCCCAATCCCTCCCTCACCACACGTTTTAGACCTCGTATTTAGGATTTTCATGTGCATTAGTAGTTATTTCTGTGAGGGAGACAAACACAAGTGTCAACAAGAGACTTGAGGTCACAGATGAAACCTGTCTCAGCACCAATACTTGAAGGTGTATCTACTGATTCTTAGATGTGACGTCTAATGGATTTAATCAAAGTCAAATTATCTCCTCTTGTCACATCAGATAGAACTTTATATGCTTGGTCAAAATAGTCGATTTTGTAAACACCCAGTAATCACTAACACAAGCTCATTCCCCTCTTCCCTTTTGACCTCTTGTCACCCTTTGATAGGACACCACTCGGAAATCTACACAGTTATGTGCACTCTTAAAGTTCCGCTTGTGAGTGCTTTTGGATGTCTTCAGTGGGCAGGAGTGTCAGCACCTCATGCTCAGAGATCTGACACAGCTGGCAGATCTTGGCCTTTTTGGGACTGAGTTCTTAGCAGGAAAATTGAATCCATGTCTGTCACATCTCAGTGACTACTCTAAACCACACAGCTGAAACAGTTTGGCAAGAACACAAATTTGGCAGTTGGTATGCTTGGGTTAATTTTCAACAGTGTAGATTAAAAGTCAAAGTTCAAGTGTGCAGTATCAGTCATTTCTTGCAGAAACCTTTTCAAAACTGTAAGTACCTAATTGTTTTGCCTTGAGAATATTTTCCTTTGTCTCAGTCTAACATTAGTGTAATTGCATTTGAGTAACAGTTTGAACTGTACCTCGTGAAACAAGACTTCAAATAGCTTTTTGCAATGAAAAAAATAAATTAGGTAAAAATTCTGACACTCTAATTGTTCTCTGTGTGGATACCTCATGTGGTTTTTAATCCTGTTTGTAAACAAAACAAGGATTTAGCAGTTTATCCATATGACTCTGAGCCAAATGGAGGATGAATTTTACAGTAATAGTAGGATGTCCCCTTGGGACTCAGACAAGGCAACTTGCAGAACATCATAAACTTTTAAATCCAGATATTTTTTTGTCCTTTTTATTAATTAGCTAAGGTTAAGTGTAGTTTAAAACTATAGAAGATATTTATGGGTTTGTGTGGGACAAATGTGTCCAGGCTCACATCTCAGTGCTGGCCTGCCTGCTGTCATCATCTGCACCAAACAAGCCTATTTTGATCCACACAGGGAGTGTCTGGTTTGGTTTTAAGCCAACCCAAGTTACACAGGATGCTGCACGTGATGCAGCTGCTCTGTAGCTGTGGCCTATACTGAGCTGTCCTGATTGTGTGTGCCATTCTTCGTGCACTACACAAAGTGGGTGTCTTCAAGAGACAAATCTTCTGATCACTTATCAGTCTTTCTGGTTGCCTGTGGAGGTTTAGTCCATAGTGGAGATGGCTGGAAGAGGCAGCTGTGGTGTCACTGCTGATTTCTTAGCCTGCTGTAAACATGTCACCAACTCAGAGCAGCAGCAGAAGGAGGAATTTTTCTGACCTCTTCCCTGAAATTTCAGTGAACATTGAAATGAGTGGGATTTGAGTGCAGGTGTTTACATAATAGCTGGTAGGTCAGTCAGAACCTGAGGGCAAACTTTTGCAGAACTTTATAGTCTTACCTGGCCTGTGCCTGTTCCTCAAGTGATTCGTTACCAAACTCAGTCACTTTGAGACTGTCCTGGTAGCATAAGCTGCTGTTGGCTAAAGAGATACTGATGAATGTTCACTGGAGGGGATAGGTTCCTTACAGCTCTGCGAATCCTGAGAGCCCAGCTGTGTTCAGCTGGACAGCTTAGGTTAGGGCTTGAGACTCTAGTTCCACAAATATTTGAGGTGGCATACTACATCACTGGTGCTCAGATGGGCAGGTTTTGCTCTCTGTTCTTTCCTACTCTGCTTTCACCTCCACTTTATCCTCTCTTCTCATGTTCTTGGCTTCACTTTCCTGCTCTTTGGCTTATGTGGGTCTGACACTTGTTGAACTGTTCTGTGGGCCGAATCAGGTCATTACCTGGAAAGCAGCCTTTTTACTGCATTAGCTTTCTACCTGTTTAATGAGTTGTAGAGGTTTGCAGATGAGTCTGACGAGCCCAAGAGTGTAAGCAAGGTGAGCAGCAGGAATGTACTATAGAGGGCATATAGATGGGAGAAGGGAGTGGAAATGCTGTTGGTTCATCTTTTGGCACAGAAATGGTAATTTGAGTTCTAACCTGGATTTAAAGCGTGGGGTAAATACACCTGAGCTGAGTGAGTTTCTCTGATAATCTAGGCTGTTAGTCTGTGTCAGCTTTAGTTCCATTTGACCAAGTATGGTCAAAATGTTATAAAGCTAGTGAAAACAATCTCAGGAACAAAGCTGGAAATGGTAATCCTGTCTATTTTGTTATACAATTAATGATTTTAATAATCGTCCCAGTAAAAAAAAGATTGAGATGCCTTTTTTTCTACCATAAATTATGCATTGAGGGAAGGTATGAATAAGTAAAGGCAAACACTGCTGTTTTGTCCTCTGTAATTGTATGAGGAGTGGTGTGATGTTTCTGATTCACCAAGACAAACCTGGACAGAGGTTGCTGACTGGTATCTTGTGACACCAGAAGAGAAAACCCACAATTAGCCAGATGATGTTCCCTGTGTATGTTAGTGAAAAGCAGGGACTGTTATAGTAAGGGGAAGAATCCTGTTGCCATCTCCTAGGAGCAGAAAAGGACAGACATGGGGGACTGATGTGATGTTTTGGCATTGCTGGTGAGCTTCACTCTGAGTAAGGCAGTATTTAGATATTGCATAGATGTTTCCCTGGGACATAAACTTTTATCCAGATGGCAAAGAAAATGCAAATCTGTATAAGCACAGTTTAGTCCTGTGATTGAACACAGTTTGTGTAAGCATCTGTAAGAAAGCAGAAATACAAACTATGTATATATCCTAGCTAATTGTCTGAGATGCTGACCACCTACAATTAATTGTAAAGTATTGTCCTAGTTCAACAGGAGGGGCCAGTTATCACTCTGTGGGGGTGATCTAAGCTACATATTCTACCCCCTCTATTCATTTCCTAAGAACAATGGACCATTTGCAG
>JAWWMP010000041.1:71716583-71783838 GCA_035047865.1 Dendrocincla tyrannina | reverse complement strand
CTCGACAGGAGGAAACCACCACTCCCGACCAGACCATAGCCATCATCTGCACCAACAGGATCGTTGCTGCTTTGCTTCCCATATTTCTTTCCTCTCACAGGAACTAACCTGGGAACTGCCTGCTACCTCGCCTGAGGGGAGAGTCCAGCTGGCTGGGTGCGACAGCACCACCCGCTGCCCGTGGATATAATTGCATTTTCCCTTTTTGGGGGGTAGCCAAGAGGACCTCTCTTTTAGACTGTTTTGCTTTGTCACTTGGGGGTAGAGGGGTTTGTGGCAGACTGTTGTTATATATATATATATATATGTTGCGGTTAAGAACTGTTATCTTTTCCTTTACATATATTTTTCCCTAATTAAAGTTCTGTTTTCTAAATTTGAAGGAGAGGGATTATTACCTGGCTAACATAGATATCTTAGTTCTTCCTTGAACTAAGACAAGTATTTCCAGGAATGCTGTAATAATGCACTACACTTTAGGAGACTGAAAATTAGAAGGTCGCTAGAGAAGGAGTTAATGCCCATGAATTTGCTAGGAATCAAGTTAGTTAGGAAACACATTTGAGAGGATTAACATTGTTGTAGAAATTAATGTTTGAAGAGATTGACCAGGAGGGTGTTGGGTTGAAGAATGTGAAAGGCAATTTGGTCCTATTGGTGGGCTTGTCAAGTTTGCTTCCCAGCCGTGGCTCCATGAAGTGGAGAACACAGTGAAGAGCAGGTGCTGCAAGATCGCTCTTGGAAAGTGTATCCAAGGCAAATAAAGAGGACATTAACCTGTGTCCATCCTGACCATAAGGTAGGGCGCTGACTTGCCCTGGTTTTCTTCAGCTTACCCCGTCAGGCAGCAGGGAACTGTACTGAATAACTTGATTTAATGAAGTCTTTGTAGGAGTCTTAGAATGAAATCTGTTTAACTCATTGTGCTTACCCTCAGATGTGTAGGGCCTTTTGCAGGTAAGTATATCCAAGTCAATGAAATATGTTGTTCCTTCTTTGAAAGCATTTTTGCCATATATATATGTATATATATATATACGATGTGAAAGAAAGCAGGTGGCATAGCTCTGTCAGAAGCTCTAACTATGAAGTTGAGATGAAGATCACTAAGAGGCAGGTAAAGAAAGAGGGATATTTTTGTAAATCTTGTGAGGGGAAGCAGAATGGAGTCTGTTTTATTTCCTTTTAGAACTTGAGTTGGTCTGGTGGTTTTGGTTTTATTTTGTTTCCTTCTAGTTTTAATGCCAAGAGATTAATCTCCAACAGAGTTTCTATTAAAAAGTAACAAATACACATTGATGCCAGTAGAAGAGAGGAAGAACATGCAGAGCTGAACTGAATATCTTTTTTATGGCTAGCAAGGACAGGGATAATAAATAAAGACCATGCAGACAGGTATACATTGGTTAAACCTATAGGTCTTCATCGTTCTGTCTGCCACAGTGGTCAGTGCCAAATGCTTGGCAGAGGGCTGAAAAGCTGTGTTCAGACAAACTGGCTTGCCCTCAGAACATCTCTTTTCGCTGTTCTTTGCTCTCTGGTGGTATTGCTGCTGACAGCTTTCAGTGTCTGATGAGACGTAACCATCTGTGTGTTGTTGACTTTCCTATATCAAAGTATCTTGATTAGGATAAAGTGTACAGCTTTGTAGGTTTTGTTGTAGTCTGGTTTGTAATTAAAAGGATGCTCAAATATCAAATCTCTTAGAAGGAATCTGATTTTTTTTTTGCAAACCTGGGACAAAATTTTGTCTTCTTTTCTCTTGTCTTTTTCAACACTGCAATGGGACCGCTGGACAGACTCGGAAACAGACACTGGAAAAAAATAAAAAAGGCAACATGAAAGAAGCTGAGAAGCCACGTGCAGAGGACACATTCTGTTGCATTTCCAAGCTGAAGGTACAGAAATATTTTAGTGATTTTGTAGGAAAAACTTTACTTGCTTGCATTTGCAGTGTTTTTGCAGAAGTTACAACTGAATGAATAAGCTGTTTTGTTTCTGAATAAGCTGTTTTGTTTCTGACCTTAATGCCCTAATCAAGGTCAAACAAGTTTGTAAACAACCATGTGTTGCCTTTTGCTGTCCCTGACCTTTATACTCTGGGCTGTGTTGAATGTATGGTTGATTGATCCTTTTAAGCTCTACCTCTGACTTTGGGTAATCCCCCCAGTCTGACATGTTTACCATTCCTTCTTAAACCTGTAAAATGACCCTTACTAGTTGTGACATGGCAGTAAAAATTGGCTGTTGATGTAACTTAGACTATTCAAGTTGTCAAGAAATGCTGTAAAAGTGTAAAATAGCTTGTTTTTCATAGTAATTCAAAGCCCAAACACATTGCTCATGCTTTTTAGCATTTCCAGAAGGTGTATTTAAAGATACTATTGATTTAATTTTGTAAATACTGCTTATTAAGAACCCTAAAATTAAAAGCATTTGAATACTACTGCATTTTTTTATTTATTTTTTTTTAACTGTCAATTACTATTAATTATCTTGTAAAAAGACAACGTCTTTAAAAAAAAAAAAAAGAAAGAAAAAGACACTGTTTACTCCTGTTCGAGATTCCTTGTTGTGGGCTCATTACCTGTGATGCAAGAGCAGATACTGGATCGAGTAATTTGGCCCAAGGTAATTCTGCAAGGAAGTTGTCATTCAGATGAGCAGAGGGCGGGAAGCTCTCTGCAGCCTGGTCTGGCTGCAGACTGTCAGGCCTGCAGATGGCAACCTTGCAGCAGGCAAGGAAATGGGGAAATGGGGCTTGAGGTTTCTAAAGACAGTCTTGGTCAATGGGAACAGGTGAAGAACAAGTATGTATGATACAGATGCAGGAATACAGGTGGTGGGATTTACGCACAGTGGAACAGAGCTGTTCACTGATTTTGGCTGGAAGCACATCTTTGGTGGGGAAAGTAACTATGGAATACGCATAAATATATAATTTTGAATTCTTTATGCATTCTCCTCTTTCCTTCCCAGGTATTTCTGTTGGCATTGTCACTTGCCTTTCTTGGTAAAACGATGTCTGGTGCTTACATGAACAGCATGTACACGCAGATAGAGAAACAGTTCAATATCCCAGCTTCTTTAGTGGGGATCATCAATGGAAGCTTTGAAATTGGTAATCTCTCATTCTAATATTTCTTATTATTTGAAAACATGATATTTTGTCTGAGTTGTATTAGCAACTCTTATATCCTTACCACTCTCAATTACTGTATGTGGCAATAGTGGTAAACTCTGTCCTTCCTTTTCAGCTGACACTTCACCAGTTATTGTCTTGGAAACTAATACAACAAACTTAAATGAAAAAATTTAGGATTAAAAACTGGTTCAGCTAATTTTTGCACTATCATAAGATATGAGACATATCATAAGAGCAACTAACAAAATAGAACCAGTTTATGAGTTTTGTTAGTTTTTCTTTCTGAGAAAAACAAAAAAATTTTGTAATGTTTGTTTGATTTTAAGGTCATATTTAGCATTTTACAGTTCTTTTAATCAAAGCTGGTTGGATTTCAAGATTTCATACTTTCAAACAAAGTTTCCAGTTCTGCTTTTAGTGACCCTTACCTTGCCTATCACTGAGTTTTATTACCCAGTGACAAACCTCTTTTCATTGCCTAAAAAGCCAAACAAACGCCTTGACAGCTTCAAACCCCTCTAAACAGAGATCCTTAGAGGAGATGTTTGACACCCTGAAAGTCACAGTGTGGATCTCTAATGCCCCTGGCTCAGCTGAGGAAATGGTCTGCACAGGCTCACGTTCACTGATAGGAGGGGAAGCAAGACTTGCTCTTCCCTCTTTTTCTGGTCTCCTATATCTGCATGTGCAAGAGGAAGAAATTGTTGGCAATGCTGTGCTGCAGCCTGCAAAGCAGTCTGACAAGGCAGCTCAAAGTTATGATATAGAAGGAGTACTCAGAATATATTCCTGCTTTTGATGAGGAGGAGACTTTATGAAATATGAAATGGCCAAGATTAATGAAGTGGTATGTAAAACGCTTATTGTTTTAAATAAATTAACCTCTCATATGCACTTGATGAATGAATATAATAATATTTGAAATTATTAAGAGACGTAAGTGACTTCTAAGGACTCCATACATCTCAAAGTGTCATTCAAGCCACTGATTAAATACAGTTTGTTTAGCTTATTATACACAGAAAAGGTATTATCTTCTTTCACAGCATGATGCTCATCACTCAGAGACGTGATTTTGTTCTTTTGATAAAAGGATCACAAAATTAGTAGGTGTACAATTACTAAATTGCTATTTTTATGGAGCCTGATTCATAATATGGAGCTTGATTCTTTTCTTAGTTGCATAACAATAAATGAAGAAAGAGAAAATCAACTGATTCTGAAGTGAAAGTAGAGGAGAAGGAAGATTTGTAGCACATTTGTATTTTTAAATGGTGGCGGTACAAAACCATGTTTTTTTTAAATTCTTCTCAATTATTGAAATTAATATTGATTTATTATTCCTTTTCTATGACTGTCATTGTGTGTTTATTATTTTCAGTGCAAAAACTCTTGGAGATACCTTCTGTATTTCCCCACACATTACAAAATAGAGTATCCTAGGAGAATAACTTCCTAAGCCAGCTATTATTCTGCAGCATCTGTCATGGTCCCTATGTAAAGTAGTGGGAAATTTCTTCTCTACGTAGGTGCAGTCAAAATCTCTCTCACTGTGATCTCTTTTCCATGCTGCCTTCTATTCTCATGTTCTTTTCATGTGATGTAACTCATCCAAAAAAAGATCAAGATCACACATAGGAGGGAATTACTGCATCATGTAAACAGTTCCCTCGCTAGTTACAGTTTTTACATGACAAGAAGCAGATGTTGAGCTTACAAGGTATACCCAGATTTGTGTTGCACTTTAAAAGATCTGGGAATGCCGTGGTCTGTAAATATGAACCAGGTTCTTCTTGCAGGTAACTTGTTGCTGATAGCATTTGTGAGTTACTTTGGAGCAAAGCTTCACAGACCCAGAATAATTGCTTTGGGCTGCACAATTCTGTCATTTGGATGTCTTTTGATATCACTTCCTCATTTCCTGTTTGGAAGGTGAGTATTTTGCTTAGCTCACAGCAGCTTCTGTGATCCTTACTTGTGGAAGTTGTGAAACTCCTTCCACTGAGACAGTGTTGCTTATTGAGAGAGACATTGGTGAGAGTGAGTTCAATATTATAACTGTAGAGCAGTTTATGTCTGGCATGCTCTGGCTCTGACAGCCTTGGTGGTACCCTCTGCTTAGGGTGTAAATTGGATGAAAATATAAAAAGAGCAGGAGACAAGATGATATGAGGCATTTCATTAATATGGTTCATCAGTTCCTCCTGAAGCATCTGTTACAGGATTATGTTAGAGACTAGGTAAGAGTCAGGGTGAAACACTGCTACATTTCCTTTGTTCGTAGCCTGTTTTGCTACTGAGACTCAGTTAACTTCTGACATGGGTTTCCTCTTTATAGCTACACATTCTTCTTATAGGTAGCTCCATTATTAAAGTACAGACATATAGGTGATTCTCCTGTATGTCTCCTTAACCTGTACACACTTTCCTTTAATTCAAACAGGTATCATATTGAAAGCAGCATTTCACAATGGGAAAATTTTTCAGTGATGCCTCTATGCCTTGTTAATCAAAGCTTGTTCTCTTTGCCTACAGAGGAGCCATCAGCAGGTATGACTCTTCCTATGATTAGTAATAATTTTTCCTCAGTTTTTATAGTGTCTAAGTAAATAGGTTTTTATTTCTATTAGCAATTATTTCAGGCTCCTGCTTTGGATCAGGCATAAAAACTAGAGGTTGGGAAACTTCCTGTCCTTCGTGTTTCTTTGTTCTGTGACTCCAGGGCTGTGACATTTTTTCATGCAGTTCTCACAGTGTCTGAACAGCTCAGTTAACATCCCTGGCAGTCACTTTGGGAGTCCACAACACAAGGCTGTTCTCATAAATGTTCCTCCTTTTGACTTGAATTATTATGATGCTATGAGGAGGTGGGAAACATATATGGACAATGGGTAAAAGGCATCAGGATTCTTTTTTGCTGTACGACACAGGAAATAAAAGAATGCTAAATAGGGATAGAACTAAACATAGATCTTGCTTCCTTTTAGAGAAAAGAGAAATTGTTTTAAACTAGGCTAAAACTTACCTGTGAGCCTGAAACATGTTTGTGCACTAGAAATGTGCATATAAAGTAACTACTGTGAAGTCAAAACATGTAGTTGCGCAGAGGCAACTATGAAATGATCACACACAAAATTCTTACAGTAAGTCCACAAAATTCTGACACTGTGAGCATGGGATTAATCTCCTGAATATACTGAGTATACCTGGGTAAGGTGATTGTTGCCCTATTAGTTTATGGACAGGCAAGACTGTGATGTTCATACATATGAGTCCATCTCTTGTGTGAAGCAAGAACTGGATTGAATTTGACCACATCTTCATGTGAGTTGCTTCACCCATATTTTCTGACAGCAATCTGACACTGATGCAGAAGATCCAGGCTTGATCTCTGGTCAGTAATGCTTTCACTTAGGAAGTCATGAGTTGTCAGCTAACAAAGCTGGATTTTATTTGTCAATGAATTGGTTCTGAGAAATCAAAGTATGACAAAGTGGGAGAGAACAGTGGCATCTGAAGCAGGCTTGGTGAGAGTGCTTTCAATCCCATCATTCTGAATATTTATGAAGAATTATCCTGAGCTGCATCAAAAGAAGTGTGACCAGCAGGTCAAGAGAGGTGATTTTTCCCCCTTTATCCCACTCTCATGAGACCCTACTTGGAGCACTGTGTCCAGCTCTGGGCCCCCAGCATAAGAAGGATGTGGAATTGCTGGAGCAAGTCCAGAGGAGCCAGGAAGATGTTCAGAGGGCTGGAGCACCTCTGCTGTGAAGACAGGCTGAGAGAGCTGGAGCTGTTCACTCTGGAGAAGAGAAGGCTCCAGGGAGACATTACAGGATCCTTCCAGTATGTAAAGGGGGCCTACGAGAAACCTGGAGAGGGACTGGTACTGATGGAACAAGGGGGAATGGCTTTAAACTGAAAGATTGCAGGTTTACATTAGATATAAGGGAAACATTCTTCACCATGAGGGTGGTGAGGTACTAGCTCAGATTGCCCAGAGAAGTTCAGCCAGGTTGGATGGGACTTCAAGCAAGCTGCTCCAGTGGAAGTCGCCCCTGTCTATGGGAAGGGGGTCAGAACGAGATGGTCTTTAGGGTCCCTTCCAAACCAAACCATTCTATGACTGAATGACCATTCTTGCCCAGAAGATTGGGCAAGGTATGGCATGGAGAGAGAAGGGATTTAAACTCTGCTTCAGCAAGTTCAACTATCTCCAATTCCAGAGCCTTTCCAATACTGTGACCAGATATTTAACTTTTTTATAGGACAGACCTACCCACCAAATTTTTAGCTGTTCGTCAATTCTTTGTCGCTAGATGTTCATTAACAGTTAGAATTAAGACATTAATTCTGACATCTTATTTTATTCACAGAATGTGAAAGAGAGCCTGGGTCCTTGCTGTGGATATTTGTGATGGTTGGAAACATAGTGCGAGGAATGGGTGAAACTCCCATCATGCCTTTAGGCATTTCCTATTTGGAGGATTTTGCCAAAGCAGAGAATTCACCTTTCTACCTGGGTAAATTGTGATAGCTCCCCTCTCCCAAACAAACACACACATAAACAAAAGCAAGTGAAATGCTTTTCATGACTCCTTTTAGTCCAATGAAGGAAGAGAGAAGACAGTCATTACTGCCTTATCAAAATAATATTGTAGAACTTTAACTAGAATATTGTAGAATTTAGCTAGAGATTAACTTCTTTGAAGCGAGGCCAGTTTTAGGCACAAATTCCTTTCCAGTAGAACTGTCCTAAAGATATATAACAATTTCAATTAAATAATTATGTCTGGGTTCTAATTTATTGAGTTTTCTCTTTTTCCTACTCTAGCATGTCTCCATACAGCAACTGTAATTGGCCCCTTCCTTGGTTTATTGTTGGCATCATTCTGTGCAGAACTGTTTGTTGATGTTGGATCAGTAGGTGAAGGTAATTGGTGAATATATAAAATCTTATATATAAATCCGTAGTCACGTTGGTGTATTTATCAGGGCTAAAAGATGTTTCTTTGCTAATATGAGTTGTCTCAATTTTATCTGAGTTTGTCAATGTTTTCTTTTAACATGGAAGATCTGTGTATAATACTTAATTCACACACAAATCAATCTGCTTATAAATTATTTGATGAACAATTGTGTCATCTGGCTTAACATAGGAAAGGACTAGAATTAATTTAGTACAAAACACTGAAATTTGCCAGACTATTCTTCTTCATGAGCCTCATTTTAAGAATCCTTAAAATACTTTTAATATAACCCATGTCAGACATGAGGAGGAAAACAGACAATGACAGCTAAGAATATTTCTGAACTGATATAATACATATATTTTTGGTTTTTATTATAGATGAGATAACTATAACAGCTACTGATGCCCGCTGGGTTGGAGCATGGTGGCTGGGCATTTTGATTTGTGCATTACTGAATCTTCTTGTGGGAATACCATTTTGGTTTTTGCCCAAGGCACTTGTGAAGGAAGGTGAAACCAATGAACCTGAGGAGACAGGTGAAAAAGGTGTCATACCATTGCAAGAAAATGACAAAAATGAAGCCAAACAGACCATGTATGAAATTGCTAAAGGCAAGTTATATTGTATTTTATTCCTTTTTAATTTAGTCCTCAAAATGAGAATTATGTGTATTTGTGTAGTTAAAGATGGGCCCGTGGTATGAAATGCCTACTCTTGTTCATGTATCTGTTGTACAAAGAATTTATTCAGGGATTTAGAATGGTTCCTTGCAGAGTAAGAAAGCTAATGTCCTAGTTCCAGGATTCGTTCCTTTTCCCCTCCATTTCAGGTGATGTAGATCTTTTCTTCTTTGAGGGGGTTTAAGCCCTGAAATCTGGTTAAGAATATTACAACTCAGAGAGCTGTGGATGAGTTGCAGATGTTAGTTGCTTGTACCCCACATTCACTGTGGAGAAAAGCAGAAACCCAGCACAAGACTTGTGTGCATATCCTGAGCCCACCCTAAAGCCATAAAAGGGAACTGACAGGTGCTGAAATGTCTCATAAACATTTAAGTGCTTTTGAACAAAGATCTATTTGACTGACTTTCATTCATGTTACCCCTGGTAGCTTTCACATCTATGGTCTTTCAGATATATATATCTGTAAGAAGCCATTTTTTCCCCTTCCATTATTTGTGCTAGTTGGAGATGTAAGTCAATAAAACATGTCAGAGGTTATGATCTTCAGAGCAGTCTCCTGATTCTGTACACTCAGCTCAGGGTCCCTTGACAGGACCTTCATTTTCAGAAAGTGTGTGCCACGTGGCAGTTACCTGTCCACAGTGTTTCCAGCTGAGTCCTGCAAATTCACCATACCCAGAGTTATCCTCAGGTCTTGGCTGATACTGCAACTTCATTTTGATAAACACAGAGTCTCTTTCTGCTGGTCACGCAGCCTTAAATGAATCCATGAATAAAATACTGTTCTGGTGAAGAAAGGTTCCTAGATGATATGGGAGTCCTGGTGCCCCAGAGTCCCTTCACAGCTTATGTTTTCATGATCATTCCCTCCCTGTGTTGATGGAATGTCCACTGTGCCTGAATATCCTGAATTTAAAATCTTTTAATTTCACTGAATAGTTGGTGTTGGAAGGGACTTCTAGAGGTCACCTGGTCCAACCCCCTGTTGAATTAGGCCCCTCACAGACTGTTGACCGGGACATACTCAGACAGCTTTTTAGTTGCTGAGGATTTCAAGTTGAAATCTGAATTTTTCAAGTTAAAATTAATCTAAAATAAAATTCGTTTAATAAAAATTATTTTTTCCCTGAAAGCTCTGATTATAAACTGCATTGAATATGTAAATAATGCAGCCTAGTTATACCATTTTGATTATTTGACCCATTTTTACAAGACTTGCTTACAGATCCTCTTCTATATTTGTCTACATCAGAATGATATATGCACATCCTAAGTGGTGTCTACTTTCAATGAGGCACATTTATTGTTTTACAGATTCTTATGTTTTTCTCCAGAGTTTCTTTACAATAGATCAGCACATTAATTAACAGAGAACATTAGACAAAGGGGAATCGTGGGGATTTTTTTTATGGTTCAGATCCTGACTTAATAGTCATTACACAGGGAAAAGAACTGTGTAAATTAGTTTCTCAGATGCTTACTTGGCTGAAGACTGGCTGATACAGACGTTGAGAGTATGGTGGAAATAACTGTGGTCACATCTCTATTCAGGCCTCTTCTGCCCCAGTAAAAAGCAAAATCAGTGATCAGGTCTCTGGGGGGCAGGTTGTCACAGTTCCCTGGTGCTTTTGCACCCCTTTCCTCCTGTAGTCCCTCCATATTCCTAGTGCAGGAAAGGGGTTTTGGTGAATGCTCTGGGAACATGAGATGAGAAAAAAGAAGGAAACATGGGGGAGTAGCTGCTGCTGCAGATTTGTAGCTGCAAAACTCAGTCACTGCACAAAAGTTAAAAAAAAAAGTTAAAAAAAAGCTAAAAAGCTTCAGGAAACTTTTACTATAAGGTTATTGCTCTGATTTATTTTTGTGTTTATAAGCAGCAGCATGCATTGGGGGGTGTGTGTGTGAGGGTATCTTTGGGTGGAGGAGACAGGGTAGCCTGGGCTAAGTGATCTTTGGCCTGTGGTGTCTGGCAAAGCACAAGTTTTAGCCTGGTCCAGTTAAGGATCTTTCTGTTCCCCTCTTCCCTCCTCAGTCATGGTGAGCAATGATCATTCTTTCCATAAAGCATCACTCTAACTCATTCCATTATTTCATTCCAGATTTCATCCCCTTTCTCAAGGCTCTGTTTCACAACCCAGTGTATATGTTATTTATATGCATAACTGTGTTACAGTTCAGTGCCTTTGATGGCATGATATCCTTCATGCCCAAATATCTGGAACAGCAGTTTGGAAAATCTCCATCAGATGCCATCTTTTTAATTGGTATGTTTGCATTTTGGTTTGCTCTGTTCTACCAAGTAGTGATGTCTCAGTGCAAATTAGCTGTATTTTTAAATATATATATGTTCATATCTACTTTATTACTAGGGTTAAATTCTTCTGCAAGTGTGATATAGCACACTACAAAGCATTTCTAAATATTTTTGCATTTTCTGCTAAGCTTCTCCTAATTTTCTGGGCAACATTTTGTAATTTACTCCCCATCTTTTGAATTGGCCCAGAAAGTTCAGCTGATATGAAACCAAACCACTTGATGTTTGTGTAAAACCACTTCGCAAATCTGTTTCTGTCAGAATTTGCTTCATTAAAGTATCAATCAGCAAAGAAACGTGAGAGCAGATTCAGTAATCTCATATCACAACGGAGTCTGTCCCTCCTTTCTGTGATGTTCAGTGTGTATTGAGATGTACTCCAGTAGCTTATCTTCCTGTTGAGTTTCTCTGTCAGCTGGAGAGGCTGGATTGAAACCAGATATTTTGTTTTTGTGAGTTGCACCTAGACTGCAACTCTAGGTTGCAAGTTTCTAATTAATCTTTCCTGTCCTATCCTCTGTCTCACTTCCCAAGCAGTTCTCACTTTGACTTTGGCAGAGGTTTTGGGTGTGCAAGGAAATTGGTAGAGACCCATTCCTGATAGTTGTTAAATTATTCAGCCACAGGCACTGTATGAGTCTTTGCCAAACACAGTCTTCCCTTACAGTAGTTTTAGTATTTACTTCAGTAGCTACCTTAGAGTAGAGTAGCTTCAATGGTCTCCTTTATTTTAACATG
Source organism: Dendrocincla tyrannina (assembly GCA_035047865.1). Taxonomy (NCBI): domain Eukaryota; kingdom Metazoa; phylum Chordata; class Aves; order Passeriformes; family Dendrocolaptidae; genus Dendrocincla; species Dendrocincla tyrannina. The sequence goes on along the minus strand of JAWWMP010000041.1, from coordinate 71,771,985 downwards.
GAAGTTTCACTTGTTTAAATAGGTGTTTACAACTTACCAGTTCTATGCGTTGGGTATTTTTCTGGAGGCTTATTCATGAAGAAATTCAAGATAAATATCTATCAGGCTGCCAACATAGCGTTTTGGGTATCTTTACTGGAATACCTTCTCTACTTTGCTGCCTATTGGACTGTCTGTGATACTTCACCAGTTGCTGGTCTAACAGTTTCCTATGAAGGGTATGTTCCTTAAGACACAAGAGGACTTCAGTCTTAAGACACTGGGATGATTATTCTTGTCAAGAATCAGTCAGGGGCTCCATAGCTTTGCAACATTTTAGTTTCATGACCTATTTTCTCAAGGCTTTTTACTTGCATGAGACAGTAGGTCTATCTTCTGTCATCACTGTTTCAAGCCATAAAAGTGTATTAAAAAATATATCTACATTCAAGACTCATGCTAGTGCATGCCCATATTAATTATTTCACTAATATAATTAGTAAGGTCATGTAACTGCAGCTGAAAATAATAATAAAAAATTAATTAAATTAGGCATACTTGAGTGTAACTTTAGAATAACAGAGGGACAATCCCTCTTCTTAATCTTGTGCTGGCATACTGGAATTTGATTGTTATCAAGTTATCAGAGGATATTTTATCTGCAGATTCTTTATTTGAATCCTGCCATTAATCATTGAGAATCATTGTGTGTCTGTAAAATGGACATGTAAGTATACATGCAACACTTATGGACAAGCAAAAACATGCATGCCATAGCTGAGAAAAATGCTTTAGGGCATGCATATCTCATTGATAATATTGATGTAATGTAATATCATAAAATATCCTATGGAAAGGTAGAAAGGCATGACTCCAGGACAGGGACATGTAGAACTGTGTCCTGAATCAATATTTGAGCTAGAACAGAAAGTTAGGCAGTGCAAAGGATTACTGTAGGTATTTCATATTTATTCATCTTCTAAATGTATTTCAGAATAGAGCAAGTTTCATATGCAGAAAATACTCTACTTGCTGCCTGCAACAGGAATTGTGATTGCCCACTAAAAATATGGGACCCCGTTTGTGGGAACAATGGAATCACTTATGTGTCACCTTGTCTTGCTGGGTGTAAATCCTCAAGAGGAACGGGAAAAAGTGTGGTAAAGCATACATTTTATTGTGCTGTAGCTATGAAATATTGTAGGGGAGAAATATCTGTATCAATATAAGGTGAGAAATACCCATATATGTACCTTTATTGAATATATAAGGTGATAGATTTGGATAATTTCATTGAGTAGCACCAGAAATTCCAAAATGAATATGAAAATCAGTGTATGTTTAAATTGGAAAATATAAGAAGACTCCTTCTCTTCTAAGAAACTGAGGGTATCTTAAATGCTCAAAATAGAGTGAGAAATTATTCTGAAGGTATTGCTAGTTGGAAATCTGACACATTTCAGCCAAAATAAAAGTCTATAGCATGGACTTATTCTTTTTTATCCTGTAGGTTTAAACAAGTAACCAGAACTTTTATTATCTTAATTAATAGCACATATTCATAAAACCCCCTGTAAGTTCTAATTAGGTTGAAAACAATAAAAAATAAAAAGTTCAATAAAAACCCCAGTCATACAGATTTTAGAAAGCCTCTGTACTTTACAAATATTTTAAAGGCATATTAGATGATAGTAGGGGCCAGACACTGATGCCCTTGGTTACCTTGGCTGATGTTTGAGAGCCCTTATTCTGGCTATAATTTGAGTGAGCATATTGCAACCCAGCTTCAGTCAAATTTCTGGTTTCTTCTCTTCTGACATATGAAAGACCACGCTCTAGGTCATGAAAGAGCGTGTGAGGTCTGTTGTCTCTGGAAGGACCATATAGCCAGGCTGTCCTGGGGAGCACAAGGGCTCTCTCATGGCTTCCTTAAGGGAGCATAATCCCAGCTGCATGAGAGCTCCCTCTCACTCCCTAACCCCATACTCCACATGCAGGGTGGTTGGACCAGTGCCTGGCTGACTGGGATGGGAGAGAGGCCACAGTGCAGCTCTGATGTGTGTACCAAGCTCAGGGGCAGCAGATGGTGTGCTGGGTGCCAACAGTGCGAGTTTCAGCCTTAGTGCATGAGTTTGGACAATCTGTGTGATGAAAATACTCTTTTGACAGGTGTTTGAAAACTGCACCTGTGTTGCAGCCTCAGGGTTTTCATCTCAAAACATCTCTGCAATTCTGGGCCAGTGTGATGGAGACGAAAATTGTGACAAGATGCTTCATTATTTTTTAATATTGTCATTAGTCTGCAGCTTCATTTTTTCCTTAGCAGCCATGCCTGGATACATGGTCTTAATAAGGTACAGTAAAATGTCCTTATCTTAAGAAATCTATTGGGCTCTTTATTCTAAGGTCAAAGACTACCAGGAATTAAAAGTTGGTTGGTTTGTGTATGGAAGGAGAAAAAGCTGAAAAATCTTATGTCATTTGTGGTGTTAATGTTTAGTGTCATGTCAGCTTTATAATGGGATGTTGCTTCTGGGTATCAGCTATATCCTGAATTAATACAGGACCACCAAGTCAGGGCACTGAGCCATTGTGCGTGATACCCGTGTGTTTATTGATCACATCAACGTGATGTCAATTAAGGCACAATCACCTTGCAATTTGTGTTTGCCTTAGTTCAAGTGGATGATACCATGACAACAGCTTTTCCCTTTGTGATTTGGCAGTCCTAGTTAAGGAACTTTTCAGTAAACATCACCTAATGAGGATAATGAACTCTTCCAACCGTTGCTGCAATTGGAATCGTTTGAACCTAAAGTGATGAAGAGTTTGATTGAAAAAACCCCAGAGTTAATGTCACCTCTACTAATAAGTGTACAATGTAATTATCATACAGGTCTCTAAAGCCTGAAGAAAAGTCCTTTGGAGTCGGTATCCATGGACTAGCTTCGAGAGTATTTGGTAAGAAAATGTCTAACTTTAAAAGCACAGTTAGGTCCAATCTAGAGTTAGAGAAGAATCACACCGGGGCTGTGGGCATGGCACAGGAGTCTACTGCTATGGAGTGCCTTTGATCAGGAAGAATTTGGGCTTGTTTTACAGATCTAGGCAGCATGGCAAATTAGAACAGCTTGCAGTTTGAATTTTTCTTATACTGGGCAATAGGCTGATGTTGTGGTTTAACTCCAGACAGCAATGAAGTACTATGCAGGCACTTATTCACTCTCCCTGCTCAGTGGGATAAAAAAAGGTAGGAGATGCAGGTTGAGATGAGAACAGTAAATAATGGAAATAAAGTAAAATATGATGATGATAAAATAATAATAGCAACAACAATAATAGGAGGAATAAAACAGGAAAAAAAAGTGATGCACAATACAATTGCTTGCCAGCTGCTGACCCATGCCCATCCCACCTCTGAGCAGTGATTGGCCCCTCCCAGCCAATTCCCTCCAGTTTATACACTGAGCATGGTATGAGCTCGGCTCAGCTGTCCTGGAGGTGCTCCCTCCCAGCTTCTTGTGCAGCTTTTCACTAGGACAGCATGAGACACTGAAAAGTCCTTGATTTAAAGTAAGCACTACTTAGCAACAACTAAAACATCACTGTGTTATCAACACTATTTTCATATTAAATCCAAAATACAGCACTGTACCAACCACCAGGAAGAAAATTAACTCTATCCCAGCAAAAGCCAGGACAGCTGACTACATCTGCTGCTTATCTGAAAGGCATTTTGCATTCCTTGCCTCTTGTTATATCTTTATTTAACACAACATTCCCTCTCACTGAAGGGAGAAAATGTTGAGTTCTGAATAGAAATCACAGTCCGTATTGTAGCATGTGTACAGTGGCGAACAGGCAGCAGGAAAGAAAATCTTTGGTTGAGGGTAGGTGGATAAGGAAGGAAAGAGAGCATAAAATATACAGAGAATATGGTTCATGCTGCAAAAGGGCAGGAGAGGTGGAGTAAGTGAGAAGCAGCATAGGTTCTGTACTGTGTCTGCTAGCCAGAAGACATGATATTCACAAAAATGTTACTAATATTCTTTGTAGCTGGAATTCCATCTCCCATTTATTTCGGAGCTTTGATAGATACCACTTGCTTGAAGTGGGGTACTATGACTTGTGGTGGAGAAGGAGCGTGTAGGATGTACGATATTGTCACGTACAGGTATATTTTCTACTTTATTTTAATTTCTCCTTCTTAAGGTATTATTACGTGCATAGAGATATAATTTTATGCACTTTATCTTTTTCCCAGTAGACAGATTGCTTCTGTATTAGAGATGTGACACAACACTTTTCTGTAGCTTTGGCTTTATTTGTCAAGTGCAACCTTTGATACAGATGTTGCATCAAAGAACAGAAAGTTCTGGTGCCACAATTACATTCACTAATAGCCTTAAAAACACCGAATTGTGATAAAAAAAAAATTAAAAGCAGTAAGCTCCTGCGGGGAAACATGCTAGTGGCTGACTATGCAACATCTCTGAAAAATTATATTGCATGTCATTGAGAAAATGGTTGAAATAATACTTAAATTAAACCAGAATTTTATAGAGAAGATCTAGTTACTCAAGTTGGAAATTGGCCCAGAATACTACACTTATGCTTTTGTAGCTCTTCAAGGAGCACTGTGGGAATTTTGAAGAAAAATCTAGTTGAACTAATGGCTTCATACTGATTCCTTTTAATACTGTGTCGAGGCTGATTTGGAACAATATTTCTATCTTATGAATAGCTTCAAGTTTTAGTCCGTGGACTGAGCTGCCCTTTCAGGGCTCTCTTTTGCCTATGGAGAAAGCTGTAACAGTACCCGATAGCCGACTTCACTTGCTCAATTGTTTGCCTGAGACTGGGTTATGTAAGGAGCCACTGATATATTCTCAGTTCTCGTATTGACTCCTCTTCTGTGAGATCCAAAAGGACCAGGGCACGAGCTTAAGAGTGGCTGTGTAATTTTTGCAAAACAGTGTTTGCTGAATAGTTTCGCTATTTTTTTTCATAAAAGCATATAATTAATGAAGCTCTTCATTTACTTCAGGTGGCTCTATCTTGGCCTGCCAGCAGTATTACGTGGAGTGTCCTATATCCCAAGTTCATTAGTTCTCCTTCTTTTAAAGAAGAAACAAAAATCTGAAAAGCCAATCTTATTAAATGCACCAGTAGAAATGCAAGATAAAGAACAAGAAGCAGTGAAATAGCATTTCAAAGCAGGACATGTTGTGAAGAAGACATTGCAGTGTAAATATTGGATATATCCTAGAGATTTTTTTTTTTACTTTAACTAATGAACACTTGGACACAGATTAATAGAATTACACATAGTTGTATCCTAATTATATTATAAAAGTATCAGCTTGTAAACACAAGGCGCAGGAAAAATGTGTTTGGTGCAAAAGAGCAAGGAACAGAAATAAGAAAACTTATGAAATGCCAGGCCTGAGTTGTTTCTGAAGTTGTCACTGAAGCAGAAATGTATGTGTTCAGTCCTGGTTTCACTGAAGATAGTGAGAATTTCACAACTGACTCGAAGTGATGCTGGATTTCATCCTGGAATTCTCCAACAGCTTCTGTCAAAGCCTCTCTCATTGACTGTAGACAGGATCTGTAGCTTCTTTGGGCCCCACTTTTCCATAAATTTATTTAATGATGCTTTTAGCCCTTTCAGGCAGGGAATGTTTGTTATTCTGCATAGTGTAGGTGGTCAATATGTTTGGAACCTGTTTTATGCCATGGGCTGGGTGTTGTGGTAATAATAAACAATTAAAAAAAATTAAATTTTTAAAAAATGCTGTGTAATGGTCTTGTTTTAAGGTTTGCATAGAGTATGGACAAGGAAAGGTCCTCAGGATTTGTTACTTCATTTGCATTTGCTCTAGAGGAGAATAGCTCACACGTTAAGCATAACAGAATAATAATTGCATTTTGCCTGTCATATTGCTGTCTGCTAAAAAAAATCCTAAACCTTTTCACATCTTCTCAAATTATTCTTTACGTAGCATGTACTATTAACATCCGTGTGCTCTTCCTGGTCTTTCATTTTTCTTTCTCTCAGATGTGATGCTACAATGAATGTAGTGTCCATTTGGGTTTCACTGACAGTGAGATGCTGCCCTGGGATGTCTTAGATACCTCAGGAAAGAACCCTAAATGTCTAAGGAAAAAAAAAATGAAAACCAACATAGAAAAAACCCTGCTGATGTGAGATACACAAGGTGTATCTTTGATCTAGTGCACCCATGTTTAGCATCTAACCTGGAACTGCCTCAGTGCAGAGGGCCCTTAGGTCTCTCTGCAGGTGTCCACGCAATAACTTCTGGAGCTCTTTTATTGCAGCTCCTGATTATTATTCCCTATGGCAAAAGGCATGGAGGAAGATTGTGGAACTTTACCACAGACCAATGCTCCTGCACCTGCAAGTAATTACTACCTACGTATGCTATATGACACAGGCTTACACCCACTTAATCCACCTGGATGTTCTGCAGTCAGAGAAAGATGGGAAGGCTGTTTTGCCACAGTAGTTTGTTAGTTCAGCTAGAATTTGTTTACTTTAAGGTGTTTAATAAACACCATATGTGTATGTGCTTGGAATTACTTCCTATCCTGTGGAATCAGTGACAACAGATCCATTTCTTCCCACAGGGCAGGAAATCAGCTCCAGAATTTAAAGTTTCTTCAAATATAAGAGGTCCTTACAACTAATTTTTTGGAAAAGATATGTCATAGTCCTTTTCCCTTTTTATTGGATGATAGTGCTGAACAGGTATAAGGTGAGGAAGAGGAATGGAGGAAAAGACAAACATGATGCAGCCTCTAACAGCAGAACAGAGAATGCAGTTCCCTATTAAGCCACAGATCTTTCAGAATCTTTGCAGACATTTGAATCTGATTTTGGGCATTGTTCTTGCTGCCATGCAGCACTTACTGAAAGTTGTCGTTCTTCCTTCTGGTTATATTCCTCCAAATCTAGAGTTCAAAATCTTTTGCGTTTAGTCACAACTTTGTGCCAAGGTAACCTGGGAAACACGAAAAGTTGCGTAGCACCAAAGTTTCACAGCTGTAGGAAACAAAAGGGCTTTGTTAGGTAGGCAAATCTGTGCCATTTTAATGGACCACGGCCAAGGAGTCAGACCTAGTTAACTGGTTGTGCTTTGAAATGGAAGGAAGCAGATAGGAACATTTCCAGGTTTTAAATTTAGCATTTCAATAGATACATTAACTTTGTTTTTAATTGTTCCGGTTCATCTGCTTGAGAATGTAGCAGTGAAATAGGCCACCTTCCCCAGACCCTTTGCAGTCAATAGTCTGCTGCTCACACTGTGTACTGCTGGAGACAGTGCTGGCAGACTGATGGCTGATGGTGGAGAGGCTTTTGGGCAGAAGCCTGTGGTGGGAGCAATCCTGCCCCACAGCAGAACCAGGAAATACACAGTGCAAACTGTTCCAAAGTGATCGCCATAAATCCTGTGTGATATGCCTTGTCTGGTACAACAGACGTTCCTAGGATTAGGTTGGGAGCTTAGAAAAATATTGTTGGGGCAATTCCTTCAAATGTAAAGCTAGGCTTTAGATTCTTTCCAGTTTTGAGCATGCTGATCTTTACTCAGCAAACCTTTACTAAGCATGTGCTTAAAAATGAGTGGCCTTATTGATGTTTATTATTTAAGTAGGTGATGTCAGACATTTCAAGACTGAACGTCAAGCTGACACTCTGACCCTTATTTGAACAGAGGTTCTTGTTGTCTTTTACAGTAGGTGCTCAAATGATATTCATTGTGCTTGAAAGTTTGGGCTGGTTCTGTTCTAATGTTTCAAGCAGCACCCCAGCACTCTGGGTAGCACAAGCCACAAATGGGAATAATGACAACAGAATTAACAGTGGTGTAAAGTTTTTCCATAAAACAATAGCATATGGATATTTGAGTTGGTGAAGTACAATATTAAATTAATGAGTGGTAGGTTTATTTTCCGAGTACCTGAAAGTCGAGCAGATGGCTTTCACAGTACAATCAGCCACGTGCCTTTGTCTCTGAAATTTCAACTCAGTAAAGGGTGCCCATGAGTTGAATTTTGATTCTTGAGCGCAGCAAGTGAAAGACTAGGTGCTGGTGCCTGGGTACAGGTGCTGCAAACACTGAGAAAAACACTTGATGTTTTTCAGGCAATGTGACCATGGAAAGTGCACACGTGTATTTATCTAGTATTTTGATATGTATTTATCTAGTATTTTGTACCCAAAGTCTTTTGTAATGATGTCTGATAATCCATTGGGTTTATTTTTTTTACCATAGTCAGGAGATGAGCAGTTATTTTCAAAGTGTTCAGTGTCTTATTGAAAAATGGCAATGCTTTGTAAAAAGCACATCTCTTTGCATGAGCAGACTATGGTTTGGTTTTTTTATATTTACATTATTTTCTCTATTTTTTAATTCCATCAGCTACTTAATTGCCAAGTCTCTCATTATTTTAAAAGTAATTTTGAGCAGTCTTATTTGTATCCTAAAAACTCCTGGATCTGGAATAAGCTTCGTTGTCTCCCTGCTGCTTTCAGCTTTTAAGAATTGAAGCCTGTTCTTGATGCACAATTAAACATTTCTCATTATACATATTGTTCAAGATCTGATTATGATTTTTTTTTTTACACAGGAAATTACTCATTTGGGAGGAAAATATGTTACCTGGCAAGCTGATTTTAATTAGTGGGAGTAAGGGAGGTGTGCTGACCAAAGCTGAATCCATACACAATAATTTGGCTGAGGGCATGACTGATTTATATGATACTGGCTTTGTATTTGTGTAACAAACATACTATGTTAACATGTGTAGCTTCTGAACACATAAGCATTATATTTTTGGATAAGTATTATTGGCGATTTAAGTTTACTTCTTTTTCGGTCATTTCATCTAAAGTGAACAGTGGCTGTTTCTGTAACCTTTCTATCTCAAGCTGAGCTTTAGCAGCTGACTCCTCCCTGCAGACTCTTCTCATCCAAGCAAGCCTCATAGTACCAGAAGCTAATTCAACCTGTGCCTGTGGAGAGAGGAACACCCTGAGAATACCTGGGATAGGGTTTGGCATGCAAAATCATGTTTTAATTTTATGTAAGTCTGGTCACATGATACAAACTGGATATATCCAGCAACAAGTTCTTGGCTACGGCTGCTTCTTTTTACAGACTTGTTGTTAGTCTTTTCCGTTCTTAATAAGGCATAAAGTGTTCCCAGTTATGCTCGTTGGGATTTAGAACTTTCATTGTTTAGCACTTTCTCTGAGAATGTAGAAAATTGCTTGGTAATTGCCCCTCTCTTACTTGGTCCAGGGAGTCAAGGGCATAGATTTCTTAAATCACAGCAGACTAAAACTGCAGGACAAAAAGGAGATCTCTTTAAAAGGTGAAATCTCAGGTATTGCAATGTCTGAAGTCCCTTCCAGAAGAGACCATTTGGGAGCTCCAGACCCGGAGTGTGATATATCCCAGCTAATTTCCAGCAGAGCTGCTCAGGGGATACAAACACTGTTTGTTCATGTGACTGTGGGTGGCAGCTTGCTGGACCCTTTCAGCTTCAGCACAGCAAGAGAAAGTCTTTACTTGGAGGTACAAAGCCCCATTACAGGTGGGAAATGGTGGTGTAAAATAAAAGCTTCATTACAGAGGTTTTGCTTTTTAAGAAGCTTTGACCCTCTGAGTTGGTCTAAAGGCTGCCTAGCTTTGAAATGTTATCATTTAAATGGTTCCAAACTGGCTTTGAAAAAAAAATAAGCTTCTCCTTTGAGGTTAATGAAACACAGAGTGGTCCAGTTCACGCTGTACCTTTGCTGTTACTATTGTTTCAAGGCAGCAATCTGGAAGGCCAGAGTGCAGGCAGCTGCATGCTGCCTGGAACACCATGGCTTTTCTTTCTGCTGGAGGCACTAAACTGATCTCAGGAAAACTTTTGGCTATAAAGGCAGGCTCATATATAATACAAGCTTAAGTTTCTTTAGAAATGTCAAGAATTTAAAAAATTTGTGATACTTGCCCTTTTTTTTTTTTCCTTTGTGCTGGTTATGTAGTTTTCTACCTCATATTGCATTTTGAGTTTTGAGTTTGAGTGTTCCTCCTGGTGAAGCTGAATAATAGGATAGCAATAGCAGTGTTTGCAATGTTGCTGCATGACTTGCATGACTTATTTCCATGACCGGGAGCTTGCAGGAATATTCCTTTCAAAGACATGCACACAGACATTGACAGACAACTTGTTTATGCACTCCTTCTTTTCCCAGGAATTACAATTTAAAAGATGGAGTCTACTAAGGGATTTCCCTTTTAATTTGAATTTCTTTTATGTAGAATTCTTCTGAAATCCTGTCCTGTGTGCTAGAGAAGTATTTCTATGTTCATATATAGCAGAGATAAAACTATTCATTGTTTCCAACTTTCTCCGTTAATTTATCTTGCTGTATTTTTCAGGTCAGACAAAGCCTGAGCAGTAGAAGCTGGATACAATTCTAAACTTTCCTCACAATATAAGACCTTGAGGTGCAGCTTCCTGTGTTAATTAGTCAAGGCAGTGGTATGTAGAGAAGAGAGGAGTTTGTCTTTCTCCAAATCCTATTGCTGTATGAACATCATGAACTTGATATTACACACACACACGGAGGCAGACACTGATATTGTTAAAAAATGTATTACAATTGCAGTAAATACCTGGAGAGATGAAGAGTCTGGTAGGTGTGGGAGAGTTTTCCTTGAGTACTATGGGCTGATAAATCCTGAAAAAATCCATATCACACAGAAACCCTTCATATATTTAGGTGGCTTTGATGCTGAGGATGAGCTCTTGCAATTGTTCAATGTACCTGGTGTAATTGGTACCCTTTTCACTCCCCAGACTTTTCTGATGTGTGTTTTCACAGTGGATGTAATGCCAAGTGGAGAGGAGCCTTTACAGGGCTGCAGTTCAGTCTTCCAGATGGGGTGGAGGTCATTAATGGGGAATTACTCTGTGAAATTCAAAAGCCTGAGTGCCCTAAATGAGAGCTGGGCTGTCAGTGCTCCCTTGCGTGTTTATTATCACAAACTCATTAACAATAACAGCTTTAAATAAGGTGACAGGAAGAGAGAACACCAATATTAAGGTTAGTATGGATTGGCCTTTAGTTTATAAAAGGAAACAAGCAGGAGAAGAGGAACCAAGAGCTTGTGTTTGCATGGGGTGGGATCCAGGTAACCCTCTTATGCACAGTGATGCTTACTCAGGGTTTACATACCATAGGCAGAAGAGAGATGTTTCTGTGGGAATCCCATAACCCAAACAATTCCCTGGAAAGAAGTGTTGCATCAGCCTAGATTATAATGTAAGTTATAATAATGTACTTGGCAACATTTTGCTTTTGATTTTAGAACCAAATATGTACCTCTTTCCTGTCCATCACTAGAGGCTAAAGGCAGTGTGTCCTTCAAAGAGGTGGGTTGGCATTAGTTCCCTGGGATTTGCAGCATCAGTGGAATCCTCCACATCTCCACTGCTACCTGGGCTTTGCTTGAGAAGAACTTCTTCCTGAGAGTTTTTGGCTGACAGGTAATTCCCTGGGATAAAAGATGTTGACTGTGGTAGCGAGAAAGGGAGGGCAATCAGCAGAGGGTGCTGTGGCTGATGTCCCTGCCATTGACACTTTTGCAGAAGGCAAAAAACATCTGGTGCATCTGCCTTGAGTGTAGCAATCTGCACTGCAAGCTGGAAATGAGACCTCCAGGGCTGTCAAAGGGGACCTCCAGGGCTGTCAAAGGGGATTTAAACTACTGTCTGTTTATGAAGTGATCATGCTGGAGAATGCAGGCAGTGATGGTAACAAACAGATGGGAACAATTTAGTGTCCCAGGCCTGCAATTGTAGTCCTCATAGAGCTGGTTTAACACTTCTGACTTTATAAATTGAGTACAGTAAATAAATTACACTCTTTACCACCAATAAAAGATTATTTGTTTGCACATATTTATTGATGTTTGTCAAGTCTCTTTTTAAAATAGAGGTGGCATGACTTCTATTACTTCTCTGGAGATTTTTTTTATATCCTCTTATTTTACTGTCTTGGAACTTCTCCCAGTATGTTGCAAACACCCTGTTTAGTGTTTTATTTTAATATGAAGTTTCTCATCCAGTTTAATATTAACTTTTTCTCTTTGATACTTTTACATTCCTCAGGTATTTGTGTCAATCTCCCTAAAGCAAGTTGTACCTTCACTGTGTGTACTAGAAACCTTATGATTTGTCCCAAGAATGTATGAAATTTTTGTGATGCTCATATAATGTACATTCTATTGCTCTGAAAACTGCTTCTTGATGGCACTTTGTTTTGCTTCCTTGAAAGTCTTCCTGTACTGCTTTAACATTTTGATACTGTGTGAATTTTTTACCTTTGAGTTTTGTCAATAATGTGTAATATTAACAAAGCAAAAAGCGAAGAAACGTTTTTTGAAAACTGACTTGTCATTGGTCCTGTAAAATGTCAGAAACATTTTACAGGGCTCCTGTTTCTCCTTTCCAGAGCTTCTGTAACAAAGAAACCTGCGTGACCATAATGCTGTGTGGAGTGGAGCACCAACACAGTGAGTGTGCTGCCTTTTCAATGTTTGCAGCTCTGTCACCAATGATACCTGTGACTTTTATTTCAAATTGCAGAGTGACATATCTTTACATTCATCAATAGAAGAACTAAATTCCCATGTGGTGTTTACCTGAGATTATGCTGCACAGCAACGTTAATGATAGTGCACAGTATGTTTGCTTTAAATACTTCTCATGTAAAAACCCAGCTCCCTCAAAACCAATTACTGTAACTAATGCTTAAAAATCCTTAATGCATAGCTTTATTGAAAAACAAAACTCTCTTAAAAGATTTTTTTTCAAAAAGTGGCTGTGAGAAAAGCAGCCTTCCTTGGAACTGCAGAGAGAATTACTGACCCGGGGATAAATTAGGAAATGTTTTCCTTGAAACTTCCCACATCCAGCACTTTTTAAGTGAAGGCACAAAGTTTCAAGCAGTCTTTAATGAGTTTTAAAACACCATTTAGTAGTAAAACACCTCTAAGTTGCATAAGTAATGTCTTGCATATGAAATTAAGGTTTCTTCACATTTTAAAAAAGTGAAGGTAAGTTTATAACATCCTAATATACAAACAAATTGGTATTGAGATGTTCCTCCTACATTTCCCACCAAGGACAGAATGAAAACTATTTGAGAACTACTTAACCATACTGTAAACTATTACTGTAGTTTTGAATACAAGAGCAGTCTATCAATTAAACATCCACCACTTTGATAAGCCAAAGCGGCGCAGACTCACTGTAATGCTCATGAGAGCTCTCCCTGTGACTTTGGTCATATTTACTCTATTTATTTTATTTTTTTTTTGCCAGCAGGGAATTTCTCCCATGCTTTTATCATCCACAGGGAACGAAGACAGAAAATGTACTCCTTGCAGAGGTATGTTACTGGAAGTGCCCAGAGTTAACTATTTACAGGTGGAGGGTTTCTCTCCGCTGTTGCTCTGCTCAGGAAGGCACAACACTTTGTGATCCCGCTCCCTGGCGTGTGGAGACTCTCTGTTCCTTGCCCCCTGGCTCAGGCACATTTTGTATTCCCATGGAGCAGGCACAGGCAGTGAGAAGCTTCCATTCTGAGCTGGAGCTTAGAGAGGTCATCAGAGATCTTGGCCTGAGAAAAATATCATAATAACAACATATTTGAAGATAACTTCTTTTGGGTTGTATTCCACTATAGACTCAGTTGTTTTCTTTCTTTTAATGCAAACTGCCTTTGACAATAAGGGGCTGTGATTTTTAGAAGCTAAATTTCCCCCTCAGTTTATCAGGTTTGTGTTTAATTCAACTTGTACACAAGACACTTGTAAAAGGTCATTCCAAATGGCATACATTGAACGTGGGCACCCCTTTTATGAAGGTTGTCAGTGGTATTTAGGCTTCTGGTTCTCAGCTTTGAAAGCATCTCCTCTTCATATGTTTAGGCTGTGCAAATCCCATGATGTCTTATTTGTAAGCATAGAGTGCATTTAAACAACAGTTCCTTTATTCAGTTTAAAGCATTGATCCAGCCTGTGCTGTAGATTTGGACTGGATGTCATGCATTAATGCTGTTAAAAACTTGAATATTTTTGAGATACCCTTTTCTTTTTCAGAGGACTGATTAATTCAAGCACAATTCTATCTAAATTCAAAGGCACATGCAGCCTATCTTACTAAGAAGTGATATGAGTTGAAACAATTTTTGATGTCTCTTCCTCCAAGGTTAGTAGTATTTTATCCCATATAAGAACACTCATAACATGTCCTACAGTTTGAACAGATCAGTAACTCTCCTCATCTACTATTATTATTGTTTACATGAGTACTCCATAGGGTCCCATCCTTGGGGAGAAAATTCCCTTACTAGAGAGTTCGATGGCACGAATTTTGCATGAGGCCTGTGAACAGTTCCCAAATTAAGTTTTACAGGAGAAAATGCTCATAGAAGCACTCTGAAATGATTTTTACCACTTGTATCTTTGTCTTCTATGATTTTTTCTTTGGGGCTTAAAGAAGCTGGAATTACTAAAGTGAGATCAAATGGGAGCTTAATGTAACAAGCCCAAATCCTCTGTGTGCCTTTCCAGAGGTGAAAAATTGGAGTAAAGAACAAGACTGAACACCTTATGTTCAAATCATACATCTAAGATTGAAGCAGAAGATTAACTGTTTCTCTCCCCTCTTTTTTAATATCTTCCCTTCCATGTTTCAGCAGTAGAAGGGAACAGTCTATCAGAATGTTGTCCTCCCTCTGCGACTACTTACTCCTGAGGCAACTCATGATGTGACTTGCAGACTGAGCTTCCTGAGCCTTGGACCTGCTGCCACATCAGCCCTGGCACAGCATTGCCACGTGATCTCTTGGCACTTGGGATTGTGCTGCTTCGGGTTGAGGCTCTGTTTGGCAGTGAAGCTCAATCAGTGCAGCCGAGCGCAACTAAAGCGATGACAGGCGGGTTCCCCTCGCTCAAAGCCTCCTCCACCGATGAGCTCCTGAGCGGGAGCTGCCATCCGCTTCACCTCTGCATGGCAGGAGGCCAGCACTAGAACTTTTGCAGTTTCTTAAGTGGCTGCCACACCAAAATAACCTGGAGAAAGGAGACAGCCAAGCATGCCTCCTGCAGTGTGTGTCCCTTCCTGTCCTGAGCTGCAGAGTCTCCCGCTCCCGTTTGACGTGGTTCATAGCACACAGGCGCTGATGTGCAGCCACCCGGGCACATCCCATCAGGGACACCACGTCCTGCTCTGGGAATGTGCATGGATGGATGGATGGTGGTGCTGTGCAGAGCAGGACTGGGGGGGCAGCTCTCCCCACTGGAGCTGCTCCCGGGGCCACTTGCAGGGGACTCTTGTACCCACCTCCAAGTGCCCACCACTGCCAGCCCACCACAGCTAGCCAGCCTTGGATCACGCTGGAAGGACCAACTTCAGCAGCAACAACCAACATTTCCTTGTTGGTAACCTGTTTTTGAGTTTCCATGCTACCACAGCCCTTGCAGAACAGGTTCCCAGTACAGCCAGTTGCCAGGCTAGTGGTTGACACCACAGCCAAAGCTGTGGTTTCTGGAGAGGCAGTGGTGTGTGCTGCTGATGCTGTGCTCTGCCAGCGTGTGCCAGTGAGCTGGTTGGCATCCAGCAGCTGTGGCTTGCCTCTCCAGGACTGCCCTTCCTGGGCATTTTCAAGGGCTCTTTTCTTCATCTACTGGCATCTCTGGCAGCTGCCATACAACGACTGAGCTGCATGGGCAAGGTGTGATGGCAAAAGCTGTCATAGACACTGGAGCTCAGTTTGCAAAAGCCATGGAAGACTATTTTTATGGGTGTGCTGAAGTCTTTTATGGTGGGATTCATCTCTCCTGACTTTCTGTTGTCAGAAGCTGATCTTGCAGTGGAGCCTACTTTCAGAGCCATATCTGGAGCTCATCTCATCTCATACCTAAAGTAAGTATCTAAAATAGGTAAGACAACCTACACCTCTGGAAATGCTTCTTTTCTCTCCTCTGACTACAAAGATAAATGGATCTAGTGGCTCATCTGGAAGTGTCTGCACTGAATCCATGCAGTGCTGCTTTGTAAGTGGATCTTACCATCTGTGTGTGACGATCACAAGAAGGGTCATTCCCTCTCTAGATAAGCTTCTTTGTATTCAAATTTAAAATACACTTATCAAAGTGCTGATGGGATTCTTGTGGGTGTCTCATTTCAAGAACTGTGTTTGGGAGCCTGCTCTCCTGAGAGACAATGGGTTTACACTGATCTTTCCAACAGACTTCTGTTCATCTACCTGGCTGTAGACTGACAGCAAGAATAGGGAACCCATATATATATTCATATATTTTCATATATATATTCATATATTTTTCCCTCCAAATTTTGCAATATCCAAATTTTGTAATAGTTAAAAGCAGTCCAAATGCAGATTGTAATACATGTAAATTTGAAATTGTTAAATGAAGCAAAATATGCTTTGTTCTTATGATATTCTTCTGAATGAATCTAAGAATTTTAAAGATTTTTAAATAATTAAGATAATTAAAGCACAAAGAGTCAGGCAAATATAACTCTTCAAGTAAAAGTATGTGAATTAGAATCAGTTTATTGAAGAATAGTTTTGATGGATTTCCTATATTCTGAATGCTTTTAAGAGAAAGTGAGTTTCAATATGTACGTTATTCCTGTTTGTTAAAACTAAACTAATTAAAGAAGAAGTTAGCACTAAAACACTAATGCAGGAACATTGCATTGAAACCTCTATACAGAAAAAAAAAAACAAACCTCATTTTTCTGTGTTGCAAATATTCTTACTAAATGGTAGAAAAAAATCTGTGTTTTGGTTTGCTCTCTGAGTATCTGGTGACAGCATAGTCCTGCTGTCAAAATAGAAAAATTGAAACTCTAAGACTCATAATAAATCAATAAATACATAATGTTCACAGTAAAATGTGTAAAATTCTATCAACCAAAATCCAATAACAAGTGTGATATATGACAGATAAAATGATTGTCTGCAGTAAACCTCCAGGCTTCAGGGGACAGTGAGAGCTTGCATATTTATGGACTTAGCAAGTTTAAAATTTCTTTTAGCTTTCATGGCTAAATATTGTATTTCCATGTATTTCATTGAGATATTTTAGTCTTTAGCAAATCTCTTAATGTATTTTTATAGAGAAAAAGCTAATCACGGCTTTTCATAGAACCTTTGTCAAGAGTTATATTTTAGTAGTTTACCTTTTGCTGGAAAGAAAGGGGATGGTGAGACAAGGCTTTTTCCTTCCAGTGTTCCTGATGTTATTGGAATAACAAACCCTTTTTGCTATATTTAATAATCACTAGAAAGATCCTTTAATTAGATGCGAATCTGATTTCATAATTCAAGTTTCTGAAAGTGAACATGCAACCAGACGACCAAAAACTATTTGTTGAGACCTGATAATGCCTGGGATGTCTTCTGGGTCAGAATCTTTCCTAGCTCTGGAGAGTTCTGCTCTGGAGAAGATGCAGATTGAGTGGGTTTGCACCCTCTGTGGCTTGTTAGACATGTGAGCGGATTTTCTACTTGTGGCTGGTTACGATGTGAGGGCTGGGCTTGCTGTGGATATTACACTCATTTTGCTTGGTCAGTCTGTAGCCAGCTTGGAGGGATACCTGAGCCATGCCACATCTCCTGCTGGCACCTGCAGGAACTGCTGGTGGTTGTGTCAAATAATCCTGATTTGTAAGAGGCAAAGGGTCTGACATGAAGCTGTGATTTCCTGAAGGCATTTGCTTCGCTTTGGGTCTCCCCAAGGAGCCTTTTGCACCTCTGCATTGGGGTTGTGACACAGAGAGCCCATACCAAAAAGTGGCACATGCCAACAAGCAATTCATGCCCTTTCAGGAGCTAAGTCATCCCTTAGTATCTCTGCTGACCCTCATCAAAGGCACCAAGCAGTGAAATTACTGAGGCTGTAGGTAAGACACTTGGAAAAACTGAGCCTGCGCTCTCGGGGCTCATGTGTGTGAGCTGAGCCACTCCATGGCTGGTGAGTGGATGGTAGGGAGTTCTCTTTGGTGAGGTGCTTTATGCAGCTTTAATGTTTAGACTTTAGAGGGAAAAAAAAAAAAGGGAAGAAATACAAGTTGTTCCACCCGGGAGAGGCTGGCACCACTGGCATGCTGGCAGGTAGGCTGCCAAAGCAGTGACAAGGCAAGAAACCTGCCTTCTTCTGCAAAGCTTTTGTATCAATGACTGTGGGAAAGTTTTGCAATCGCCATAAGAAGGAAATCCAAGGTTTAAAAACCATGTGGTGAAGTGCTCCACTTCTTGGAGTAGGCAGAGCTTTTGGCGTGACGTTGTGCTGGCTCCAAGCCTGGAAGCCCTAAGGCACAGGAAACAAACAGCCTGACACCGCTCTGACACAAAGTAAGTTCTCTCTCTGCCCCTCTCTGTCTCTCCACACTCTTCCTTCCTCCTTCTCTCTTTAGTGAGTTTGTTTGTTTAGTTTTTAGGTGCTAGTGCAGGCTTTTTGCAAGTCTCATTGTCACTGAACTTGAAACAGATTATGTAAAATGCAAAGGTACAATTCTGCAAATTCAATATTTTATTTCAAAGGATAAGCACTCTGGAGAGTGGGATGTTTTATCCCTCCTACAAAAACTATTCATTACCATTAATTCACAAATTGAATCTTTTATTATTTTTCTTGCTTCATTTAATTTTAAATACCCCTGGTGTCAATGATTCACTGGTTTGCCAAAGTTCAGATTTTCACAGAGTGGTTATGTCAAATGTTATTGCTTGATTAGACGTAAGAGAACTGTTTCCACAGCTTAACATCTTCAGTAAATTTAATGTTGATTATTGGGCTGGCACTATAAATTAAATTTTATATTTAAAATTAAATATTGTTGAAAGAAAACCATGTCACTGATTTGGATACTGTTTATTTAACGGAGTCAGATGTTTCACAAAGTTAATCATCAACAAAATACAAATCAATAGAGAATGTATTTGCTTTAGAAAACTTTGTCTTTCAACTCCAGTCCTGTAAAGATTGGGGTAAGTCTGAATTCACCATACTTTAACTACCTATAACTAATTTTTTAATGTTTTTTTGATTTATGAGCGGCTGAAGATGGTCTAAAGAAGGCTAGGTCCCTTTGGCTTTTCATAGTCCCTTTTGGTGGATCTTACAAGAGTAGGATTTGGAACTAAAATCAACAAAAGTTAAGTTAGAGTTCTTCTGAGGCTTTATATCTCTTTATTAGACATTAGTGCCTATTTTCAGTCATTAGGGGTAACTTTTAGGGGGCTATTGGGTTGCTAAGAGGGTGTTGTCCTTTCTGGGCATGGGTGGACGTTCCTCAGGGAATCCAGGTTGCTCCAGGGCATCTTGCTTTGGAGAACTGAACCCTCCAGAGGAACTGAGCAAGGTTTGTGGGTTAGCCTGGGACCCTGCCACATCCCTATCACCCTGGCATCCAAAATCCCTCACAACACTCAAATAGGCTCCACTCATGGGTCAGCAGGTCTCTGTGGCCCGCAGGAGGAAAACTTTGAAAATTCCCAGGGGAATTAAGCTGAGTGGCATATCTAAGATTCCGGTGTCTTTGGGGGGGAAAAACTTACAGGTCAATTTCTTGACATATGTCCCTCTATACTTCTCTAATATCTGTGCCAATGTGTATCAGAGCTAAGTAATAGATTTTGGTATATTCCACCAGTTTTCCAACAGAGGAATTTGTTAATAGCTCTTTTTGACTTCTTGTCGTTCCAGATATTAGCTGGTTTCCCCTGATGAGCTTGAACTTCATTAGCCAACATCGCTAAGATGACTCCTTATATCAGAGCCAGTTTTTAAACTGAAAACTTTAGCAGTCTCCTGAAAATAACTACATTTACCACGTATCCAGCAGGGATTTGTGAAGGCTTGTGGACCTAAAGACAGTAATTATTTGTTTCTTTTAATCAGCGCTCTCTTTATTCTTAATACAATTTTACCTACTGTTTGCCTCTGTCATCATTTGTGGTCTGATTCTACATTTATCCAATAAATAATGTTACTCATTAGAATGTTGATATAATGGCAGTGTTCACTAAGAAAATCCTCATAAGTACAATATCAGAAACCTGCTGTATCACACCAAAGGCCCATTTAGTCTGGGACAGTGACTAAGAGTGGATATCTCAAAGAGAATGTAAGAACTGGTTCAAATGTGGTGAAGATGTTTCTCTGACAAAATCTCCTAAGCCTCCAGCTGCCCAGGGCCTTTCCTTCTCCACAAAGATTTCTGAAAACTGTCAGCAAATTGCCTCTAAAGTTTCCATCTATCCAAGAAGGTCCTGAAGTCTAATAGAAAGCAGATTGTACAAATCAGGTGCACCAGTCCTTAACTTGTTACAATGACACTTCGAACACTCTGTAATGACCTCCTGAGAAAAGGTGACAATGTGTAGACATCTCAGGTAGTGTCTCACCACTGAGTGTCTGAAAAACATGGGAACCTTTATACTAACGCAAATCATAGTTAAACACAGTGATATTTTTCAAACAGGAAGACCTACACGTCAGATCTGGAGGAGGAAAACCATGGACAAGCCAATCACTGCTGGCCAACTTAAAGAAAAGTCACTCTTCCAGGACAGCAATGGCAGTGCAGTCTCTGGCAAAACCATGTGCCATAACTGTTCAAAGCTAAAGGTATGGAGAGAGCCCTCACCACCTATTTTCTTTGGAATACTGCATTGCAATTTGAAGGTCTACCAAAATTCAGTTGGTTCTGTTTGACATTGTATGTGTTGGAAACAAAGCTCTGGGCTGTATCCAAAGCAGCGTGGGCAGCTGAGGGAGAGGATTCTGCCCCTTGATCTGCTCTGGTGAGACCCCACCTGCAGTGCTGCAGCCAGCTCTGGGGTCTCCAGTATAGGAAGGACTTGTTGGAGTGAGTCCAGAGGAGGCCACTAAGATGATTAGAGGGATGGAGCACCTCTGCTATGAGGGAAGGCTGAGAGAGTTGGGTTACTCAGCCTGGAAAAGAGAAGGCCTCGGAGTGACCTAATTGCAGCCTTCCAGTACATGAAAGATGGAGAGAGACTATTCAGAGGAGCATGTAGTGGGGGGGAATGGCTTCACACTGCCAGAGAGTAGGTTTGGATTAGATAATGGGAAGAAATCCTTTACTGTGAGGACAGTGAGACACTGGAACTGGTTGCTCAGAGAAGCTGTGGATGCCTCATCTCTGGAAGTGTTCGAGGCCAAGTGGGATGGGGCTCTGAGCAATCTGGTCTAGTGGAAGGTGTCCCTGCCCATGGCAGAGGGGTTGGAATGAGATGGTATTTAAGGTCCCTTCCAACCCAAACCATTCTATGATTCTATGGTTGTGATTCCAAGCACACTCAAGTCAAAAAATATCCTCATATGTTAAAAATTTGGGCCATATTTGGCTAACAAATCATTTAGAGGTGTGTTATAGTCACAGTGGTAGTTGCAGTTACACCTTTTTATTCATGTTTTTTAGAATAGGAGGTTCTATAAGACATACTATCTATATGTCTATAAGACATACCATGAGAATAAGTACCAGTAAATAACAATATTATGCTACAAATTTTCCCTAATAAGGTAACAGCTAAAACAATATGCTGTAGAAAGTTAGAAGGTACATGCAATCAATGCCAATTTTCCTTTTATTTGCAGTAGCAGAGGTTTTGGAGGCCACTCTGAAAAAGAAAGTAAAATCTGTTCTAATGAAAACACGCAGAGAATTAGAAACCAAAGTATATGTTTTCTGTATTTCTTGAGTGGGTTGCTCAGGCATCCAGCCATGAAGCAAAAACTGTTTCTTTGCAAACTCAATTATTTTCTCTCTTCAGATATTTCTTGGAGCTCTAGCTTTTTCCTTTTTTGCCAAAGGATTTTCTGGAAGTTACATGAAGAGCATGTCCAGTCAAATTGAAAGGAGATTTGAAATCTCATCATCAATTGTCGGAATTATCGATGGCAGCTTTGAGATAGGTATGTGTACTTGCTTTGAAAGTGGATAAGTACTGCTTATTAGTATGTTTTCTCCCCCAAAACGAATCTCTTTTTGTACTGGTTCTCCCTCCTGTTGATGCAGGTAACTTAATGGTAATGGTGTTGGTGAGCTATCTTGGACCAAGAGTTCATCGACCGAAAATAATCGCTGTTGGGTGTCTCATCATGTCCTTAGGAGCATTTTTGTCAGT
Organism: Dendrocincla tyrannina; assembly: GCA_035047865.1. Taxonomy (NCBI): domain Eukaryota; kingdom Metazoa; phylum Chordata; class Aves; order Passeriformes; family Dendrocolaptidae; genus Dendrocincla; species Dendrocincla tyrannina. The sequence goes on along the minus strand of JAWWMP010000041.1, from coordinate 71,749,724 downwards.
GATGCCTCAGTTCCTAATGGGACGGTAAATATGGAGAGTTTCTACATCGTGCATTAATTGAACTTGGTCATATGAAGTGGTTTTTTAATCATAAACTTGAGTTAAAAGCTTGACAATGGTAGTTTCTTTCAGGTGACAGGAAGGTTTTAAAGGGTGATTTTTTAGTATTGATTTTCTGATTTCCTCTCTGAAAGCTTACCTCTTCCTCCAGGTAAGCAAGAGAGAAGCCTCAGGCTTCTAGAGAACTTATATATAATTAGGGATAAAGTGGGTGGAATTTTTGATCTGGGATGGATATATATGTATATATATATACATTTTTTTTTTTATATTTTCCTTTTATTTTCCTGCTTAAATGAACCGTAATGAGACCTTGATGGAAAAGATTTCTTTCTCCTTGATGGCTACTCATGATAAGCTCTTTAAAATTATGAAGATTTGTATCTATCTCCACTGAACTCAGGGAAAGTTAAATGTCTAAATACCCCTTCGCATCTAAGCTTTAGTGCTTATATAGTTGTCAGAGGCAGGTCATACCTTTCCGATCCCTTGGCATTCTTACTGAGTCGTAGCTGAAAATAAAATCCCTCTATCCCTCAAAAATTAAAATTGATTTGTGCATCTTCTTTAGTTCCAAGACAAATACCTGTGTTAGGAAGGATATGGAAAAAATTGCATCTGGGGACCACAATATGGAAAGTGGCTACAGTCACTGTGTGAGAACCTGCACTGCAGAGGACAGCAAAGGCCAGAAGCAGAGATATGGAAATCTCTGATTTAGCCCAAATTCTAAGCCAGGTTCAGAAAACCATCCATTCTCCAAACACCAAGCCCAGTGGCCATGGAGACCTCACTGTCACCCATCACAATATTAAAGTTGATGGCACAGTCAGAGGGAATATCTGCTCTCCATTTATCCCAACGTAGCATAAATACATTCCAGCTGGCTTCAATTTACTTGACAGATTTGTTGTTGTTGTTTTAGCTGGCTGCTTAATTGCAGACAAACTAGCATGTGCATCTTGAAGCCTCTGTTAATCTCTTACACAGACAGGTTACTGCTAGATCCTTAGCTATGTAATTTTGCACTAGCAGAGAGGTCTCCATGTCACACATCTGTCACATAAGGGAGAAAGATGTGCCAGCATGGAAAACATCAGCACTGTTGTGTGTAGACAGATGCAACTGGACTCTGCCTTTATCCTGCAGTCTAAAGAATCAGCTCTAAATCCCTGGCAGCATATTTTTTGCTCTTTAGATCAAGAAAATATTGATGTTAGAATCATCAGATCATTTGAAAAGGTATGAAGATACCTATCTTTTTTTAAAGCAAAGCACTGGAAATGGGCTGCCGCTTCGCTTTGCCTGCCAGTAACGGGAATGAACATATATGAACACAAAGCTCATGCACACCTCCTGCAAAGCAGATTCTTTCATGTGTCAGTTGTATTTTACACAGTTGTTTTCCAGTTACAATTATGAAAGGATAACTGTTAGTGTGGACAACTCCACCACGAGTGTATCAGCTTGCTCCCCAGCATCATCTCAGGGCCATCCAGTCACAGATGCTACAGAAACACCCAGCACAGTGGAAAATGTTGGTAAGGAAAAGCTCTGATGCTGGAGTCCCTTCTTCTGCTTGAGCCCATTTTATAAATCCTCTTTCTTTTACTGGAAAGAAGTAAAACCCCTGTAGAAATTATGATATATACACACCCACCTTATAATTATTGTTAAAGCCCGTATTTTATGTAATTTTATGGTTGCAATAAAGTACTGTCAGAACTGTTTTCACAGAAATGTCAATGTTTACGGCCTGCAGGATGTGAGAAAACAACAAATTCCTATCTGTGGCTCTTTGTGTTGATGGGGAACCTTTTACGTGGAATTGGGGAAGCACCAATCATGCCACTGGGGGTTTCATATATTGATGATTTTTCTAAAGAAGAAAACTCAGCGTTTTACATAGGTAATTACAAATGAGTGATTTTTATGGTAAACATTCTTTTCTTTGCTACTTCTATAGCCAAGCAAATACTCACAAAAAAATTCTGTCTTCTCTGTTCTGGATAATTTTGTGTTATGCAGAGACAAAAAAAAAAAAAAAAAGCAATGCAAAAGAGATATGTTTATTTTCTAAGGATATTTTCCAAGTGGCCCTTTTGCTTTCCCCAAGTGGCTTTTGCTACATGTGTGCCTGTTTTTTCTGTGATGAAGAGAAGCATAATCAAATACTCGTTTCTCCAAAGTGTGAAGTCATATCTGCCTTATCTGGTATAGCATCTGCAGTGCCACAGCTTCAGAGGATAAAATCCTTCCCAATCACTATTTCACAGAAAAGGAAAAGATCCTTAATGCGAGGATCTGTGATGTGAACACAGTAATGTAAAAGTGTTTCAGAGGCTCTTGCCTGACTTTTTGAGTTTTACATGCAGCACGCTTCCTGTCAAAAGCTTTTTAGTCACCAATTGCCAAAGGGAAAACAACACCTTGCCCGGGTGTTGTAACAAATCCCTTCTAACTGGGATTTGGTTGTTCTTGTTTTGGTGGCAGATAACCTATTGCCCAAGACAGAAAGACTTACACCCAAGCTAATTAATTTGTTGGCAAACTGATTAAAAAGCATGGGGTGTTTCTGTGGCTGAGAGAGGTCAGAACTGTGGCCTGAAGTGAACTTGGTGAAATTGAGCTGATCATACAGTAAAACAGCTTCAGGAAGAGCTCAGTATGTAATCTACAGGGTAAGGCCATGGCAAATGGCTTCTTTTGGAGATGAGGAAATCTGCATTTTGAAAGAAAATAGGGGGGTAGCTGTCAAAAACAAACATTCCACTCAGCAGTTATCCAAAATATTTGTAATCTCCTCTGAGCTTCTGATTAAAGGTATTTTTAAAAGTTCAGCTGAATTTTTTTCTTGTCAGAATCTGATCTGGGAAAGATTGAGACATATTGGGGACTATTGGGCTAGTGAGATTAAAAAATATAAAGTAGGCACAGAGAATAGCATGGATTCAGCCAAAATGAAAATTGGGCTCTGCAAAGGAAATATAGTATTTAATTTACAGAGTAATTAAATATTTCATTTTTACATTCAAATAGCAATTTTCAGTCTCCTATTCCATTTTGGTAGACTGAAACTGTTTGCAAAAAAAGTGAAGGTTGAAAAAATCTTTTCCATAGAGCTGAAATTTCTTTTCTTGACTAACTTTAATTCTTTTCCATATCTTACTTTTTATCAGCTGAATGAATCAACTTAGGATCAGTGTTTTTGTGAAATGCAATAAAATAAAATTGCCTCATAGTAAAAAGGTCAGTCAAAATTGGCTGATGAATTTTGACCGCTCACCTCATTACTTGACTCTGAACAAGAAGTTTCAGCTTCCTTTCTCTCCTTTTTCTTTTGCCCTTTGATGTTTTATTGAGTAAGAGCATAAATTATTTTGAGGTGGAGACAGCATTTGCTTAATGGAATGCATTAGAATCTTTTTGGTAGAGTTGTGGTGACATAATAGCACCAGAGTTGCCACATGGAGGAAGAGAAAAGAAAAAAATTAGCATATTCGTTAAGCTGTAAGAATTTATTACAGAAGTTCTTGATGAAAATCTGAGCAATGACCATATTCAGAAGAGAGTGTGCAAAAGCAACTCTCTCAGGAGGAAAACCTCTGCAGTAGAACAACACAGGAGGATTTACAGAGCACAGTACTGAATATGGGCAAGAAGTGGCAAGCATTTGGTCAACAGTTCCTTCTTTTTTGATAGAATTAACCCTTCTCCAACTTACAGCTCCCAGGTGGCAGTTCCATGCTAGAATTCAGAAATCCAAATCAATTAACTTTTTTTTTTTTGAACCTGTTACCTCCGCACAACTAAACTTCAATTGATTAAAGCAAGGGACAAGGAAATGTGAGGACCCATGCTTGACTTATTTTGAGGATATTTTAATTTTATGTTGATTGCCAGCAGTGGTCACCAAAACCAAATGATGTTGTATTTACATTCCCAGTCAGCAAAATGCAGCTTGGCTTCCTAAGGTTCTGCTAGTCTTCGTTGCTTGCTCATTTGCTTCTAGGGGCATCCCACCTTCTTCTGATCCTGTGTTATCTCCTTTCTAAGCAGAGACAGAGCAGAAAATGGAAGCCCCAGAGAGGCCAGTAGCAAAACTGAAATGTGATTTTAAAGAGGGCACTACTTGATCACTAAATTTCTTGATTTTTTTTAAAATTTATTTACAGCCACGTCAGTAGGTATTAACACAGCAGTTAACTGATTTGCTCATTCTGGTGCTGCATGAATCAACGAAGATTCTGGCTAATGAACCTTGATCACACACAGGGGTGCTTACACCTCCTTGTTGCCCATATTCTCAGGGTCCTGCATCTAATTCCATGTCCAAGCAATTTTATTGTCCCTGCCATCCCAAACTGCAAAGATGTACTTTCTTATAAGCACATCATCAGATCGACTACTGATCTTAGAATTAAGGCACCTGAACAGTTAGTACAGGGAAAACTCCTGGCTTGTACAATCACAGAACACCCTGCAAGCTGGAAATAGAACTGCAGGAAGACTTATGGCACCTCCAGCAGGGCTAGAGTTGAATGGTCATTAGTTGACTGCCACAAGCTGATCAACACAACTACAAAAACTGAGAAGCAGGGAGAGGGGAGGATAAAAGCCATTGCAATGCTGTTCTTTTTCTTCCTATTTGTTCCAAGACACAAATCTTGCCAATGAATTGCACACAAGGGTCCACGTGAGATCTTCTACATCGCATCTATGGCTTACGGCAGCTTATGGTTTATATTGTTGCTGCTCAGAAGGTTCTCTTTAGACACTCCTTAATGGTCAGTGCCCCTCTTCTCTCTCCTCCTTCCTCTCTCCTTTCCTTGCCCTCAGAGAAGAAGGCTTGCCTTGTCCACACAGTGTTTTGCTCACTCTCATGTGCTGACTCCCTTCTCTTCCAGGCCTGGTGAGATCCTCGGGCATGTTTGGGCCAACCCTGGGCTTCCTGCTCGGCTCGTTCTGTGCCAGCCTCTGGGTTGACATTGGCATCGTGGATGTCGGTAAGAGGCCACGGGGTGGTGTGGAACTTGAGAAGATGGCTGGATGTAGGAACTGGCATGCCAACCTGGTCTAGGGGAAGGTGTCTCTGCCTATGGCAGTGGAGTTGCAACTAAATGATCTTGGTCCCTTCCAACCCAAATGTTTCTGTGCTTCTATGATTCTGTAATTTGAAACAAGCTGCATTTCAATTCTTCTTTTGCAACATAAAACACTTCTGTTCTGGTCTTTAAATCGCGTGTATATGAGGATATCTATCATGCTCTGCATGATATTTAGTATCTTTTCCTGTGTTTCTGTTTTTTATAGATGCCATCAGCATAAATCCTAAGGATACCCGTTGGGTTGGTGCCTGGTGGCTTGGATTGCTTATCTGTGGAGCAGTCAACTTCATTGCTTCATTGCCTTTCTGGTTTCTGCCTTACTCCTTGCCAAAAGAAGGAGAGAATCAAAATCTGAAGATTAGTCATTTAGCTGTTCAAGGAGATCCCTGTAAAATAGACCCCCCAGCTCAGCCACAGTTAAAGTTCTCAGAGGCAGTAAAAGGTGAAAGATTATTGCCCAAATGTTTGTATGCAAATTCTGCTTCATGGGTTCATTCTGAGCTGAGCATGGACTTTCACAACCTTCAGCAAAATGAACGTTTCTGCAGTGCAAATGACAGATAAAATTACTGTCTCTAATTTGTACTATTTTAATTACATGCTAAGGGCATGTTCCAGTCTTCTCCTTATGTCGGACAGCTGGGAAAGGCTCATGCTATTTGCTCTGAGCACCAGAGATCCTCAGTTCATAGTTGTCAGATGATGTATTACAGCTGTAAGCCTATGATTAGGAAGGAAGTTGGGGGAAAACATCCCATCCCTCATCAGTGGCTGATCCATAGCTGGCAGGCCTCTTTCCCTGAGACAACATGTGATAGGGAATCATGGGGCTGAGTACTACATTAGCTCTTGAAGGGATTTCACTGGATTCATAGCTCCTGTGTATGAGATGCTGAGTTAACTTTGTGTGGACAATATCATCCATTGCTTTTATTTTTATATTTTTATTGTAAGACTCAAGGTCTTATTTGGATGTATGTATGTATGTGCACTCCTACAAATGTGTTTTGAACTTTCATCTCTTAGGCAAGTGTGCCAAGAGCCAGGCTACAGTCTAAATGCAGGTTTTAGTGTTCACTTAATTTAATGGATTTCAAGACTATAATCAAAGGTCTCAGGAATGCTTCCAGCCTTTTTCTGGGTCAGGTGCTCCCTTTCTCTGAGTATCACCATCATGTGGGGCTCTCGTGTGGTTTGTGAAGGCTCCTACTTCAGGCACTGAATTTTACGCTCGGAATTTTATAGAGGGTTGTAATGCTCTGTACAGGCATTGAGAAGCTCTGTTGGTGCCTGTAATGAATAGTCCTGTGCCACAGGACTATCCTGTAGGATTTCTGATTCCTAGTTCAGCATTCTCTGAGCCATTTGGCCTCGCTGCTCCTGTAAGTCATGTGTTGGTAATGAGGAAAACTCTCACTTGAGCAAGTATGTTTTGATAGGCACCGAATTATAACCTGTAATACAGCCACTAATTAAATCAAAGTTAATTTTACTATCTAGGTGATGTCAAAACAACTCTTCTCTGTGTTTAGCAGGGTGTACAGCATATACCTCTCCATTGCAGATTTCTTGCCAGCTCTGAGGAAACTGTTTGGAAATTCAATTTTTCTGGTGTACATCTTCCTTACTATTCTGCAGTACAATTCTCTTGTTGGACTGATAACCTATGAGACAAAGTTTATGGAGCAACAATTTAACATATCTGTGGCAAGAGCTATCTTTCTAATTGGTAGGTACCTGTCCTCCTTTCAAAATCCTATGTCAAAAAGGAAGGTTTTCTTTGTTACTTTGCATTAATTTTTAGGTGGAGCTTCTGTGAATGTTTCTGGTTATAAAGAATGTATTTATGAATTAATTTTCCTACCATATTTTGAAAAGCGATGTCAATTTTACTGTTAATTTTCCTGGTGTTCCTAACAGAGTGAACTAGAGTGGAGGCTCTGGCTTTGGTCAGATACAAACGTGGGAAGATAATTCTTTTTTCTTTTTTTTTTTTTTTTCTGAATGTAATGAAAGTTTAAAAAAAAAAAAACATGCCAAAAAACCACAACCAACCAAAAAAACACACAGAGAAAGGCAAACCCCTACCAATAAAACCTTGTAAAAGCTCTCTATTCAGGACATAAATGTTAAGATTGGTGTTTGTGAAATACCAAACATATTAAATCTAAATACAAATCTTCTCATGATTCGTTCTCAGATCAAAATGGAATCCAGTGCGGAACCAGATGTAACATCCTTTTGTGTTCTATTTTGGAGACTTTTTTGTAACTTTCATAGAGTTTAATGCTTTGTTTTAGATGAAGCAGTGCCCATGAGCTAAAATATTTATCTCATTCACTCCGGTTTCTAACAGGCACCTATATTTTATAGGTTTTATTACATTGCATTATATATATATGCATATAATACATATATATCTACATATGTATATACAAATAACAGTATAGTAGAAAGGTAGGGAATATTGAGGGACTAAGCTTTTGAAGTCATAATAAGACTTGAAAAAGAAAATGGGGAAGTAAAAGTGCTAAAAGGTAATAAAATGTCTTAGAACCTCAAAAGATCATCCTGAAAATAGGTGAGTATCTGATATTCCGAAAACACTAGAATGAGGTATTCATTCTAGAAAGGGCCAATGCAAGTGAGAGCAGCTAAAATTTTTATTGCCTTCTATTTGCAGGTGTGGTACTTTTACCCATCACAATCCTGGGGATGTTTCTTGGAGGCTTTCTGATCAAGAAATTCAAACTTCACATAACTGAAATGGCCAAGTTTGCATGCATCACCTTTATCGTGGCCTATTTGTTAAACCTCTTGTACTTCACGTGCAGTTGTGAGGTGCTCCAGGTGGCTGGTTTGACAACGCCCTATTCTGGGTTTGTATCCCTTGGGTTTGTGATGTTGTGTCATTTGTCACAGTTGCTTCCTGCCCTGTGTAGGACATGGGGCACGACCTGGGCTTTCTACCAGTCTGGGTTTGTAACCTCATCTGGGCTGCAAAACTTCTATTCTAGAAAATATTTGAATTTTGATTTGGATGTGTCTTGTCTGTTGATTTACTGTAGCATATTGCTATATCCATTTACATATGTATCTGTTTAAATACAACAAGTTTTTGTCAAAATTGTATTAGGTTATTTGCTAGTATCAGTCAGTAGGGTTTCAGCTAGAGTGGGGCTGCTGTGATTTTATCCTTTTACCACTTCTTTGGGAGTGATGCACACAAGAAAATTCTAAGTTTTGCACAGATTTGTCAGGCTGAAATGATACCTAGTGTTGGGCATGGGCACAATTTTAGTTTTCAGATTTGTTGTTCAAATTTCAAACTGGACATTTTTTCTACATTCCCTATTGCTATTTTTCTAAATTCTCTGTTGCTGGATATTGACAATACACCTCTATATTCTGGCAAATGGCTAATTAAGTAAAAATTTATCTTAGCCAAATAAAATTTTTATTTTCTATTTCAAAGCTTAATTTTAAAGCCAGTCTCCTCCTATCGTGTGGGGAGTGGGATGTAAAAAAGGTGTTGCAAGTGACTTCCCCATAGTCAGCGCTGCCTCTAGAAGGGACCATCCACTAGATCAGTAGTTACCAGCCTGCAGAGGGAGTTGTCAGGCCCTGTGGTACCTGGAGCTGTCGACCTTCCTGAGACCCTTTTCTCATCTGGGAGGTAGAAAGTGGTCATGGATTGTGTGCTGCAAGCAGATGTACCCCCTCCCTTCCCAGGACCACGATCACGCTTTCTTGAGAACATTTTCTTTACTCTAGCATCCTGCCACAATTGCCTACTGTTTAAATTTAGCTCTGTCTGGTCCAAATTTCAAGGGATTTTAAAGGATTAAATTGAATCCAGGGGTGTTTGCTACATTTTCAACTCAAACAGAAACTCAGCTCTGTGTTTTTTGAAGCCAAGTCTATATTCAAGGAAAATCTAAGTTCTCCTGGCAAGCCTGACGTCCAGCTCAACTTTGAGCTTAGTTGCATAAAAGATATCAGGGGTTTGTGCAGTGGAGAAAACTCTGGTTGAGTGCAACATTGGTACTGCAAAGTGATTTAAAAATAAGCAGAAACAAGACAACATATACTGAAAGAGCAAATACAGTTTCTCTAGGAGAACTGAGACTGAAGAATTTAGGATTGTTCTGGTTAAGCAACTCACTTACTGTTTTACCTGTTTAACTATTTGTATTTTAAAGACAAGCAACAGCTTAATGAGGGGTAAATCCCTCAGATATTTTCCTTTCTAAAAGGCTTAGGGGAAATGCAGGCTCCTTAATGTGATCGAGGGGCAAGGAGAAAGAAAAGACAAATTTTTGACCATTTTTCCTTTATATTGTGAGTGACTTCAAACCAGGGGTGATTTGTAGATGGTCAACTCCTAACACTTTCTGACAATTGAGCCCTGCCAGCATGTCTGCAGAGTCACTCCCACTTTTTAATTTCTCGACTCTAGTTGTGGTCTACTTGGTTTGACTCTTTGGGGCCTGATTTTGATTTTTCTTATGGGAATGGTGGTAAAAGTGGAAGCTATAAAAGTCCATGATAGTATACAAGAAATAAGATCTGATAAGAAACGGGTCTCAAGGCTGTCCCAAGTCCCAGATACAGGGCTGCTGCTGCTGGAGCATCTCTTCTCACTCAGACTCACACAACTTTTATTGCCACTTACTGGCCCTGATCCAGTGAAAAAAAGATGTAAAGGACATCTTGCTCTTGCAGTTTTATGTAGTTTTATATCACCACTTCTAGTACCCAGATATTCTATGATATCCAGCTGCTGAAAGAAACCAAGGCCTTTTCTTAGGGCATGTCTCTGTGACAAGAGATTCTAGGTATGATTTTCTTTTTCTTAGAGTAAGCTTTCAAATGGAAAAGTAATAGCAAATATCCCCTCCCAGCCAAGGATACCTATGGCTTTTCAGGTCGAGGCTTTTTCTGTAAAATCCATTAAAATGTTAATGATTGATGAAAACCCTCAAGAGACCTTTGTTGAGCTGAAATTACCTTATCTCCATATGACAACTTCATAGTCCATTGGATGGGAGCAGATACTTATCCATGTTGATTACTTCACTTTCCCCAAGTGTTTCCTTCCTACTCCCTAACGTTTTTACTGGACTGTGTAATTTGATTAAATAATTTTTTTATTTCTTTCTGTTGCCCTCCAGAGTAGAGCATCTTTCCTCCACCAAGAACGTCTACACGGCCAGTTGCAATGCTGACTGCGGCTGCAACGTGGATCAGTGGGACCCTGTGTGTGGGGCTGATGGGATCACATACATGACAGCCTGCTTTGCGGGGTGCAAATCATCAACTGGGACAGGAAAGAATATGGTAAATATGTAGGTGGACAGGTGACTAGCAACCATGGCCTGTTGCAATTAGACATGGGGGAATGGTTTTAAATTAAAAGAGTGCAGATTTAGACTAGATTTTTTTGGCTTTGTGATTCAGAAATCTAGCAGTCGCAAGTGTTCATTCTGTCTGGTTTAGCCTTATAAAAACTGAATGCAAACTTGCAGGGATGATTTTAAAAAGATTTGGGGTGAGTTAAGTGAGCTATTCAGAAAAGATGTGAAAACTCCACTCTTTCATCGTACATTTCTTGAATGCTTCTATTTAGACTTTTAAAAATTATTGTCTGCTCATCAAGATGACCATAAACTTTGCTTTAAGTTTTTCAGAAGATCAACACAGCTAAGAGGAGTTTGCTTTAGGTGACCATTGCTAGTCTGGTTGTTATAGTAGCCAAATCCTGTGGTGTCAGCTCACATGCAGTAGACCTGTATAAACTTCTGAGTGCTGGTTTCACAAGCTGTTACAGATCATACTGGGGTTGCATGCTCTCCTGAGCTGCCATAACTCAGAAAAGCAAGTAATAACACAAAATTGTACTGCTAAGAGATCTTGTAAATATACAACTGGCTATTGTGGTCAGTCTGTCAGCAGTAAAGCTGTTTGCAGAACGTCAACCAATCCTATCTGGTCAAGACCATTAAAATCAGTAGGTTTGCAGCAGAAGTGTGTGGAAGTGGCCATGTCTTCTGGCAGAAGCAAAACTGTCTTCATGTAACAATATTGAAAAAGATGAGCAACGTTTTCAGGCTTGTGTACATATATTCCAACGATACTCTCTTGCTTCACTTCAGGAAAACTGGCTTCCAAACCCATGTCTCTGGCTAACTTCAAAGTCACTCTCAGCTGAGCAGCAAATGCTGCTCTAGATATAAAATGATAGGCATGATTTCATTGTTGGGTCCACATCTGTATTCTTTTCTGTTGTTACTCATCTGCTTCCTAGGGTACCTGAGCAGAATGGCTGGGTAACCATTCATGTCTGTTTTTTCAGCTTTGACCCATTTTAAACATACACAGAGCACCTTCTGTTCTAGCAGTGGCATGGCTGAAACTAGAGTCAGAGTTGCTTTGTGTCTCTGGAGCAGCTCAGAGTGGCTGGAGCATGCCAATGAACCTGGCCATCAGTCTGCAAAGACGATTAGGGAGGTTCTTTCAGCATGAACAACAGCCTGGCTGTTATGGGGAGTGAAAAATCTAGCAACTAAAATAGTTTGGGGTTTTTTTTGCACTGAATTCTGAATAAATAAATTATTCTTCTCATCTTCTCCTTTCAGGTGTTTCACAATTGCAGCTGTGTGGAAGGACAAGGGCATGGGCTTGGAAATTCCTCTGCAGTCTTGGGACAATGCCAAAGAGAAAGCTGTACCAAAACTTTTCCCTATTTTTTAGCATTACAGACTGCATGTGCATTTATTTTAGCCTTAGGAGGCACTCCTACATACATGATTATGTTTAGGTGAAATACTTTACCTTATCTTGACCATAAAGCTTGGGGAAAGGGAAAGAATATAGTATCTACTATTTCATTCCTACTCTGGGGAATGGCTGGGTGATGAAATAGGACCCCTGGGATTTGGCTGTACTCTGAAATCCACCTCTGTTCAGAGGCACAGCAAGATGTCTGTGCAACAATTTAATTCCAATTTGAAGCTGAGTAGATACTTTGGTGATGAAATGGGTGGGCATTATGCTGACCCTGAGTGTTAGTTTTCATTTCCAGTGAGAGGGATATTTTTAACAGAGCACTGAACTTGAAATAAGATGCATTGCGGAGCCGTATCCAAGGTGACTATGCTGTTCACATTACTCAGGAGAAAAACATTCACCTTTGTTAAACTTAGTGGCCTCACAATATCTTCTGTGTTGTGAGAAGTCTGATACTCCCATTTCTTTTGTCAGCTGGTATAAACAGAACTATGTCAGCAGCAATATTTTTTAAACTTTGATTCCTTCAGCTGGAAAGCAGCACTGCTATTTTACCTCAGAAGAAAAGACAGTGTTCTGTGTCTTTCACATGGAAGTTTCTTTCGGGTCGATTGCAATCCCCGGAGGTCAGTGCCCATGACCAGACAACTTGCCTTAGCTGCTGATTCTTCTGCAGTATTTTGAAACGTAGCCACTCTTAGCCTGGTTAGGGACAAGGCTCATTTTGCTGCCCCTTTTCAGAACATTAACGTACATAATGAGAAGCCTTTCATGTTAATGCTGAAGAGATGGGACAGTGGTGTACAAACTCCAGTTCAGGGAGCAGGCTGGCCACAGCCAGGCTCCCTCCTGCCCCTGTGCCAGCTCAGTACTCCTGCCAGTTCTTCCAGTTCACCTGATGGACACAGGCTGTTATCCAGGAATGAGATGCATTTGTAGCCAAGTAACTCACATTTGCTGTCTCTGTGTAAACTGCTGAAGGCAGAAGTGGATTTAACCTGCATGCAGCTAGCAAGGACTGCACACCCTTATTCCCTCTGGTCATCACTGCAAATCTAAAGCCCCTTCCAAAACAAGGCAGCTTCTTGGAGCTTATCTTGTGGACATGAACTGTCTCGTTTTAGCTGTATCACTGTAATATTCCTGTGCATTATCTCTTAAAAGTGTTCTCAACCTGTTTTCCTTGTGTTCAAGATCAGTTTCTGTTGATTGTCCCATTTATTTCAATGAGAGTGCATCCATGGAAGGCAACTGCATCTGAGCATTAACTTTGGTGAATGTTTTCAGTTAGGGTTTGAGTGGGCTCTGTTAGGTAAGCCACAGCACTCTTGCAATGGGGCATGTGCAGATGTTCACTGCATGGCTATAGCTGCATTCCTTGGTTCTAAAGACAATGTACTGTTTTTATTTCCTTTCTAGATCTGTCTCACCAGACCTGAAATCCTTTGCTGTTGGGATTGAAACTTTGGGTGGTAGAGTACTAGGTAAAACTTCATTTCTTTGTGGGATTCAAGTGGGTGATCAAGGAGATAGACCAAAGCTAGCCAGTGCACTGCCCTTGCTCCAGATGAGAACAAAAGAAATTTTCCAGAATTTTTCCGTGTAATCAGACTATGCATTTCAAAGGGTTGGAGAAGCTTGTTACATTTTTCCTGGTATGTTTTCCATATTATGATTATCTCATTAGAATTTTTGTTTTCTACACAGCAAAGGAGTCAGTCAAGGGAAGGAGATTTCACTGTACTTTTGGTGTTCATCTTTTGATTTGTGTACACAAGTACCTGAACTTGATCAGTCTGCATATCCTTAACATCTGTGCTCTCTGTTGCTGACCATTATTCACTCAAAGCTTCCCTGTACTCTGAAAAATATTTTGCTTCTTGAGTTTATGTGCAATAAATAATTGTTCAAGTATTCAGAAATGTGGCCTACCCAGCCTCGAGCAAATCTTCCCTTGTTTGCTGATTTTTGAAATCTCACCCTTGCACACAAGCCAAAGTACTCATTTGGATCTCTTTCCTAATGCCTGTAATTTAGCTGAACGCTGCAGAGAATCAATCTTCTGCTTTTATGAAGCAGTTTGCTTCACAAAATTGCATGTTATCCCTCAAACAGTTTACCGTTCATATTAAAATGTTATGACTGTCTAAAAGGAATTCTTCCAGTACTACACAAGTAATACACTTATTACCTAGTTACTTTTGAGCAAGGGGTTAATTTCAGCCCTTTGTACTCCACTAAACATTTTTAATGGCAAACTGTTGTAAGACACCTGAATAGATACATTAATATACAGGAATATTAATGTATCTTGGCATGTAAATCCACACCGGGTACTGCAAAAGAAATATTGGTCATATTATTTTTTTAAACAACAGAATAACACTTCTTATAAAAATGCCATTAAAGTGAATTGCTAACATTTCCATCACTGAATACAATTAAGCTATAATCCCTCACCATTTCAACTCCCTGTAGGTACTCGCTTAAATATTTTCACACATCTTGGAATCTCAAAGCTGGAGCTGAATGTTTAGTCCCATTTTATGCAGCCATAATTCAGAAACACTGAAATTTATTTCCTCATTTCTATACATGATATTAAATTATGAGCTCTTCATGCCTGAGACCATGTAATAAAAATTTTCTTTGCAGGAGGGCTTCCAGCCCCTATTTATTTTGGTGCCTTGATAGATGAGACCTGCTTGAAATGGGGGACAAAAAGCTGTGGAGGATCTGGATCTTGCCGGGTGTACGACACAAAAGAATTCAGGTAAGCTGAATCTTCATTAACGGATTGGGAATTTGGTTTCTGAAGGCAGCTTTGGGCAAAAAGCACCAAGGTATTCTTTCCTTGTGTCTACTGTCTGATTAGGATGCTAACAGCACCAATGCTCCTTATTTGAGTAGGCATTAATAGATCAAATAAGCTAAATAATTTTGATTCAATCTGGCATATATAATGGCAGTATACTTCCTGAAGTTGCTAGAATTTGTTCTTTTATTGAAACTTGCACTGAATAATATAGTAAGTGCACTGAATAACTCTGTGACCCCTTGGAAGACTGAAAAACTGGAGTAAGTGTAGCACTGAAGATGCTCTTCCACATGCCTCATTTATTTACTTCATATTGCATAAGACACCTCACAAAATCCACTTGGGGGCAGGACCCAAACTGATGGTGCATGGAGAGCTGTGGCCAGGAGCACTAAGTGTGCCAGTGAGGAGCTGGGGCAATACTGGGACAACAGGCAAAAAGCTCCAGCTGGTGCAGCTCCTCTTGTCTCAGCCCTAAAATATAATCTTCTGAATGGGAGCACGCTCCAGGCGTTTCTGCTGGAAGTAGGACCTGATTAGAACCTGCCTGGGGTTAATGTTATGACGTCATTTGTTCTGCCTGTTATTTCTTGTTTTAAAATGTGAAGCAATACCTGACTGAGAATGGATGGTTTTGTCAAACTACAATTTATATCTTACTTGGTTCCACTTGAAATTGGCAAGCTTTTTTAATATATACATATTCTGTCCCTTTTTCTCCCCCTAGAAATGTCTATCTTGGCCTCATTGCAGGACTACGGGCAGGATGCTGTCTCTTATACATAGTGCTCTCTGTTTTAATAATGAAACGCTTCAAACCAGATGACAAAGACATGACAGATATTAAAAATACAGAAAGATCAACCAGCAAAGATCTAGATACTGCCAACAAAAAAGACTTTCTTCCTGGTGCAAGAACCTCAGAGGAAAGTGAGGAAACTCGTATGTAAAAAAGAAAGAAGGTCTTTTCTGCCTATGCTTCAGTTTTTCTGAGCACAAAAGGAGTCCAATTACTGACTTCAATGGCTAGTTTACATTTTGGGAGTTCAAAGAAAGATCTTTGAAACACTGACTTTTTGTTTCCTTTACCCTATCCTCTTCCTTTCCTCATCTGAAAAAGCAATAAGGGGAAAAAGTGTTCAAAATTTTGGGGAACTCTCCCATCGTCTTCCTCTCATTTCTTTCTAGACCAACAGTAGGACAAGCAAAAATTTGGCAAGTGTCCTAAATTTGATTTTGATTGAAAAATTAAAACGAAGAAAACCACAGTAAGCTCTTTTGACAATTTTCACTGCCTTTATTTCAAGTCCTCTTGCCCTGTCCTACAGGGCTTGGCTTGAAAATGTTAAACAGTCAGAAATGGGAAGCACATGAAGAAAGTGGTGTATTAATTTTGCAGCACATCTCAGTAATGGGTTTAAGCAAAATTACTCTGAACTGATGCAATAAAATGTTAGGTGGTTAAGTTTCTTCGGTTATTTTTTGTGTCTGTGTGTGTAGGGAAGGGGAGATGTCTTTACCCCAATGACCACTGTATTTATACCATGTGTATATGGATTTTCTTCCTTGTTTAAGGAAGCCTTGAAATACGGTACCGAAAACTTGTCAGTGCATGACTTTCCAAAGCAGCCTTCTGTGATATTTTGCTGCAGCCCTCATGATGTGCCTTTGCAGTAGGAGCAAACCTGCCTAGTAAGATCACTGTAGGTTTTGCCTTCACCATCACAGCCACTTTGCTTTATTTTCTTCAGGATATCTCTGCTCACTGCATAAGACTGAAACTAGGGAACAAGATTTCTTTTCTAATCTTAAACTTCCTTGGGACGTGGAATAGAGCATTGCAGTCATGTAATCTCCCACAATTTATCTGAGAAAGTGGCAGATTGGAGGGCTAAGGAGGAGAATTCTCCTCTTTAGAATGTTAAATGCTTTTTTGACCTTTCTTCTACCATCTGGCCCATGTAAGTGCAAGAACAGGGATGGGAAAACGGTTTGTGAGGTATTCACTGCAAGGAAGCTCTTCGTATCCTTGTATTGAGGATGGAGTTATTTGCATTTTATTACTTAGGGACAGTGATCAGCACATTTAGATGTTGTCTTTTATAATTGCAGCTCTGACTAAAAATTGCAGATGTGGACAAGCTCTGTGTATTACAAGGGTTGAAATGAAAGCTTCTCTAATACATACAATATCAGTATGGCATCTAGATCTGGAAATAATTAAAGAAAAATCAAAGTTCCAGAAATTCTGGGAATTGCACATAGAGAAAGTCATGGTGTGCCATTCTGCTTCTGTAAACAGTGTTCTAACATTGAATAAACACAGTGGCAGTTCTAGAAACACTCTTGATCTGTGCTAGACATACAGACTCAGTCAAGTGACTCATACTAACATCATTTCTCTTTTACTTCTGTGGTTTGGATATTTATTTCTGTACACCTTTTTTTATATTACTGTTTTGTTGTTTGGGTTTTTTTTTATGAGATCATCTTGATTTTCTCAGAAAGTCGTGTTTTATCAAAAGTATGCTTATAATTGATGTCAGACTTGAAACAAGATTCTGGTCAGATTGGATGATTCATGTCCAGATATCTACCCCAGATGCAACTTAGTAAAGTGAGATTTTTCAAACGAATAAGAATTAACGTCATTCTTCATAACAGTCCCAGATCGATAACAGAACAAAGTGCTGCCACAGGTGGTATTAAATGAGTCTCTGGCTCCTGCCATCTCCAAGGCTGTATCATTTCCCTGTTTCCAGCATATACTGTTTCTTGAGTGCAAGGGTAAGAATTGTCCTGTGAATAGCAGGCAGAAGCTTCTCCAGGGGAACAATTTGTTCTTCAACAAGCAGCTAAGCACAGAACTGAAAAAACTGAAATCAGTGGTCAACCAAGTGGCGTTTTCCAGAAGCTTTTTATTCACTTGATTCTCACAATAGAGAAGAAGTAAAGACAGTCTCCTTCCTAATTCCTCTTGCTCCAATGGGAAGCTTTCACCAAACTGAGAGGCAGAGGGGCCCTCGTAGCTCTGGTTTGATTGCAAAGCCACACTACTGACTCTAGGACCAAAACTGATGTGTCTGTCCTGTGTGATAGCTGTGTCAGCATGCTCTGACATCTCTGAGCTCCATCACTTGGAAAATCCTCCAGGAAGGAAGAGAAACCTGTTGTCTTCAAAGTTGGTAAGAGAAATTGTTAACCAGGAAAGATATTTTGGAAGCAAATTTGCAACTACACCGAGCCAGGCATGCTTTTGAATACAGATAATAAGCCAGGTAGTTTAGGGATCATTACAGACAACTTGGTGGGCCATAAATCAGGGTAACTCCACTGAAATCAATGAACAAATAGAAAAAAACCAGTGAATTTCCATCATACTGTGGGAGGTTTAAGGGCATGAGCCTTGTGTTTACCCAACTCTTGTTTGAGGCTATCAAAAAGCCCTTTAATGGCATTATCAAAGTCCTTCTGTCAGAATAACGGCAGAAGACAGAAGACAGCTCAGCTATTTGGCATTTCTTTACTTTTAGATTTATAATCAAGCAGACATAATGACCTATGACTATCTTTTTTTATAATGTTTTCTAGTTGTTTATCAAAGAGAAAAAAACGCCAGCAGCTCTAAACCCACAGTTTTCTGTATGCATTAGGATCATGTACCCTACAAAGACTAAGCCCTCCTATGGGTTTTGTGTCCCCATTATCAACAATCCCTGTCTATCCTGGCACAAAAATAAGTTGGGAATAGAGTACTAGCTGTTGCAGAAGAAACAGAAAATACTTCAAGCTGTCTACTTAAATTTAAAGACTTTCAAATGCTTTCATAATAAAGGAGAAAGTTAATGTTAGATTTAGTCTACCAGTATTCATGTTGTTGTTTTGCTTACCTGTAGTTTGGTTAAACTACTTTCTAGACGAAACTGTTTATACAGATCTGAATCACATGGGTTTTTTTGTCCAGTGTTACTTGCATCTCTTGTTTTCTAATTAGTTCATCTTTTTTTCTGAACTACTAAAACATAAATAAATCATAGTTCAAGTTGGCCAAGAGTTAAAAACCAAAACAAAAAAAATAAATCTGCAGGTGCACCTTAATTTTGAGCAGACTCTTCCATGACACCCCTCTGCACTCATATGAAAATGGTCTGTAAGGGCAGAGATTGCTTTTCAGAGAAGGTAAATGATTTGTTTGCTAAGAGGGAAGAGCAGCCAGGGGGAACATTTATGCCTCCTCTTTGTGTCCTGAGGTGTCTGCCCACCTCTCTGCCCAGGTCTCCATTAGGGACAGGATGGACCTTCGAGCCCTGCCAGTAACCACCTGAAGGAGATGGCAACCCTTAGCTCAGGTCTTAAAACCCTGTAATACAGGCTCAGGTTAAGAAAGTCAGGACACAGTTTCTCCCATGTGCAATCAGGGCCTTTTAAAGCCAGCCAAATGCAGCCCAATAGAGTTACCGTGTGGTTTCAGACAGACTGTGCATTGGATATGTGGTAAATTTGGTCTCATCTGAGACCAGCCACGGTATTCATGGTCGTACTTCTATTCCTGGAACTTGTCTCTCCTGCATGGCATGAACCCCTTGAGGTGGAGGGTTGTCTGCCATCAGTGTAAGTGGAACAGAGGAGACACCCAGAAAGACTGGAGTGCCTGAGAGGTTGAAGCTGATGGTTAAGCAAGAGCTTCCCACACAGCCACCCACCCCTGTCCTCTGCTGGAAATACCCCTGCCTGGCCCACCTGTTGGACACAGACTGCTTTTTGGGCACCTCTGGCAAATAGCTTAATGGTTTTGGCATGGGTCTGGCAGCAGGAAGCCTGGGATTGATTTCCAATGGGACTGGAGTACTGTTTTTTTAGTTAGGTCTTCTAAACATGCTGTAATGTGATCACCACTTCTAGTGAAAAACTAAGGAATAAGTCTTCAATGATTAAGACTATCAGGAAACAACAGGTCAGAAGATTTTGGCAGTTCAGCAGAATAAACTTAAAAGAGTGGCAACACAGTAATTTTTACAAGAGAAATACAGGTGGAGACAGAGTATTCTCATGGAATCTCAAAGAAAAATAATCAGAAAAATAATTATAAGATGCAGGAGAAAACACCCGAGAAGTCTTTCTAAAATTATTATAACAGGTCTGCATCTTAAACCAGAGGCATTCTGAGTCAGTGACTATTAGACCTAAATAATTCATCTCCTCAGCTGTGTTGCACTATAAGGCATTTATATAAAAATCGCAGCATTTTCTTCTCTAAAATCAACGGGTAAGAAATCATTAGAAGAGTTTCATGTTTCCCAGTGGGAGTTGTGCTGCATAAAGGAATGAGTGCTCCTGTTACCTGCAAACCCCATGGAGTGTAGTGTCCTGATTCAGGATGAAGAGTGGGACACCACAATTCTGAACCTGCTGGTCCTCTTCCTTGCGTCCTATGGGCTGCCACAGCTGTGAGCCACAGCTGGAGCTGGTTGTGTCAGCATGGCCTTGCAGAGCAAAACTCCAGGGTGAGCTGGCCCCATCTCTGCTGGCATTTCCTCCCCTGGAGCCAGACACCCTTGGTCTCTTCCCACACTAGAGCAAGGGCCAATCTCTGTGAGCAATGCACATGATCACAGAGTTTGTGCTGAAGTCCTGGCTTAACTGGCAGGGCTAATATAACCTGAAATATGACTCCAGTATTAATAACAGGTCATAGTAATGATAATGATCATGTGGTCTGAAATACTGAAGAGGTCCAGCCAGGTTTCCTGTATTGATTGCTTCAGCGTTTCTTTTAAAGCTGCAGGTACCTGGGTGAAAAAACCATCTCTGAAATGTAACAGATAGATTTCTATATAGATTTTTTCTCTTCATAGCCAGCAGAAGGTATGAATCATACACAATCATAATGGCCAAATATAATATATCAGTTGGAGAATGGCTCTTCAGGATACCTGATTTGCAGGTGAACATGTCAGCACATAATAAAATTGCAAAAGAAGGGAAGATTTGGAAAAATATGGCTATAGGAGACGTGAAAAAGTTTTCCATCAGTGCTTAAAAGTATAGATCTGCATATTCAAAAGATGATAATGAGTTTAGAGGAAGAGTTTCATTTTTGGGTGTCCTACTTTAGGAACCTTAGCAATTGCTACCTTAGCAATTTAGGTAACAATTTTAAGTTTAAAAGCGTAAGTACTCATCAGTCTCAAAAAATGTAGTACCAGGCTGGCTGAATAAAGCATTTCTCCAAAAAAAATCAAAAAAAACAAACAAAAAAATCAGGACATGTCAAAAACATTTTAGCTTTTAATTTTCAGGGTTTTTTTTAAGTGTCATTTCAGAGCCAGCAGACAAACAGATTCAGCCCCTCTGAAGATAATGAATGTTTACCGAACCCTGACTGTTCCAGTCTTCTCTTTGCTTTAGCCTGCAAATTACATGACCTTATTTTGATTGGACAGATGGTTTAATCATAAAGTTTAAACCAATAAACAAAAAAGAGGAGATTTGCACTGTAATTAAAGGCATGATCACAGCTAAGTGAGCTGTGATCCTACTGAATCCACCTGCCACCTGCTACAGTGCTGAAGAAGATACTTTTGCACAGGCTGTACAACCCCACTGCAGTTTCTGGGAAAATGTGTGGACCGAAAGCCAAACCCCTGTGCTGAGAAGGCAAAGATGTGTTCATAACTACAGTCGTTTGAAGGCAAATGAATTAAAGCTAAACTTCCAGGGGCAGAATGGTTATCTCCAGGCAAAAATTACTCTTGTATCAAGAAATGAAAGTGTGGTGACTTCAGATAAAATAATGTTTCCAAAATACTCATAAGCAATAATTTGACTTTCTAGGTATGGAGAGCTCATTCATATTGAGGGGAAAACTCAGTAACTGTTAATAAAGAACAAAACATCCTCATTTTTGAAGCTGTATCTCTAGAACAGGAAATGTTTCCAGAGGCACTTCCTTTCCTGTATGATTGCTGCCACCCTGCTCATTCCAATGGAAGTTTTTAAAACACTGTCATGACCTTGTTTCATAATTGAACTTTGTTTTTTGGATGTTGCATCCATCAGGATGCCATTATAGAGTAAGCTGAGAGACAAAATTTTGACTTAGAAGTTTGGCTTGTAAACTTGTTTTGTAAGTGCTTGTGAAAATGCTATTTTGCCTAGGATTCCCAAGCCTGTATTCCTTGACCAAAGAAATAAGACTGTAACAGAGTAAGGAAGTGAATGCAGACATGCCAAGCTCCAAGACAGTCTGTTCAGCTTCCATGTGACAAAAAAATTACTCCCTTGAGTTCATGTGTGAGGATAACAGATCCTCTGCAAAATTTTGGAAGATAAAGAACACTTCTCATGTCAGATCATTCAAATGTTAGTGTGTAATATAATAGTTACTTCTAGCTTAGTTTTCCTCTGTTTTCCTCTGCCTCCCTATGTTGATGGAGACTGAACTAACACCTGATGGAATGTGTGGTGGAAATACCATGACTTCCATTTGTTTCTGCAGATCCCAGAAGAGAAAAACCGAGGAACCAGAAAGGAACACAAATAGTTAATGTTGGCCACTGAGGTCTCACTGTAGAGGGCAAGTTGCAGCAACTTGGAAAGAGGTGACTGCAAACAGGGGAGTAATTCCTTAACAGGATTTTCTCTTTCAATTTCAAATCGCACAGCACAGGGACTCACTCCAGCATCAACACAAACAATCCCAGCCCTGCATGCAGTCTCTAATCAGAGGTCCCCTTTTTTGGGATCAGATAGACTAGATTATTTGCAGATTTTTGTTGTTAATACCAGACATTGGACCAGTTTGGTCTGGTTGCTGTAATCAATCCAGTTCCCAGTCTTTCCGTGTCTTTTTTCTTTTCCCTCTTAATTCAAATTTCAAAATAACAAGTCTTGCAAAGACTTCCCTTGTGTACTCTCTGCACTGTATTCTGATAACTTGTCACCAATTCCTCTGTTTTAGGACAAAAAAAGCATTTAGGTAACAAATTGATTTGACACATTTTTATTGAGATTTTGGATGTTTGCCCATCCATCCTTCCATAGGTAGCTGCTGCTAAGGCAATTTTGTTCTGCAGTTTTTCATTCATTGAAACCTTCAGCCCTCTCAAAGTTTTATGGGATCAGCAGGAGCACACTTGTTCAATACATTGCTTGCTGTTGCTTTCCAGTGAATGCCAATGAATGCCAATATAGACATTTATTGCGAGTTCAAATTCACTGCAAAGTGCATCCCTTCTCCAGTAGCATCATGGATAGAGAGATAATGACAACTCACCCAATGGCAGGTCTTCCAGACCTGCTAATGCTGGGATGACCTTAAGAACTAGCTGCTGAATTCTTATATCCCCGGAGGATTTGGCAACAGGCCTGAAATAAGGGCATTTATGAGATCTGGATGGCAAAAGTATTTCTTACAATCCATAATGCCTCTTTTTAAGAAACTCAATGCATTCCTGAAGTCAATGAAAACAACAAACATCTTTAAATCCCATGTATTAAAATGAGGATTAAAAAAAGACTAGTGGGCTGAAATTAATGATGATTCAGAAATGAGTCAGCTATTGAATTCTTCAAAATCTGTTTTCAAGAAGAAAGGGCAAAAAAAAAAGAATAGTACGAATAATTGGAAACTAAGAAGCTTTTGCAAGTAAATACTTGCAGGTACTTAGTGTATATGTAAGTAAGGAATTCCAGAAAGTATGCATGAGAAGGAACACTAAGAAAACTAACTAGTGCTATTACTGCAGGTGTCTTTTAAAAATAATCAATAAGTACTAAGATTTCAGATGAACGCAGCTAAAAAAATTATCATTTACTTTTTGAAAGGCTTGAGAGGTCTGACTGCACATAAGACATTTACCCTTGAAGGAAGTTGAACATATCAGTGGTCCCTCCCTGGTCAGGTTTGTGACCCTTATCTGACAGGTTGGGCCTGCACAGAACTCCAAGGTGTCCTAGATGTTTCCTATTTCACACTGATACATTAAATTAATGGCATTTTTTAAACTCTAAGAATTTCAATGGAAAGGAAAATATGTATGTTTAAAACTAAGGTCAGTTCTGTTGTTACGCTGCATTGGATATAACATGTTACAAATGGCCATTTTGCCAAGGAATTAATTTTATAAATTCTGAAATGAAGAAGGAAGACATAATTTTTAACACTGATTCAGATAAGCACTAAGGAGTTTGAACAGGTAAGCCAAGTTATTCACAGCTGATGGATTTGCACTGGTAGATGACCTATCACCAAAACAGAGATTTTTTTTTCTCTCTGTCATATGTCTGTGATGCATTTTATTGCCTGTTGATCCTGCTCCAGAATAAAACTTCAGTAACATTCATAGGGTAGTATACACCACTGGAAAACTGAGTGAGCCCTTTTTTGTGCTTTGCATTGACTCAGCCATAAAGCTCACAGTGCTGCACAGACTTGGAAAACCACTTTTTTTTATGTGTTTCAGCTTTGTCTTGAAGTGGAGATACTAAAAAAAAACCCAAACCCCAAAGAAAACAAACAAAAACCCCCTCACCTTAAGCAAAGCCTGTTTAGCTCCAGAAGTATTCCTGTATTGATTGTGAACATCAGGTACTTTTTAATAAGTGGGAAAGATTCAGTACAATTATTTTCCTGTGCACTAATAGAAAAGACAAAAAGAATTCCCTGGCCTGCTTTAGGTACAGAAAGTAGCAAGAGAGGAAGGTTTTTCCTTCTTTTTGCATGTTTTTTCTCTCACCCATGGTGCACGCACTGGACACAATAAATTTATTTTGCAGTTCATAGCATGTCACCTTTTCTGTACAAGAAAAACCGAACAAAACCGAACACAAAAAGCACAAAAAGAAAACAAACACACCCCCAATTGCTGCAACAACTTCCTGCTTTGTGAACTGCAAACTCTGCCTTTCAGGGCTTAGAGGCATTGCTCCTAATGTTTGAAACTCCACTAGGTAAAGGAAGGGACCTGAATACACATGGCCTGCTTCTCCAAAGAGTTAAGCAAATGGATATATTTACAGCAGGTGGATAAAACAGTAGATGTAGACTTAATTTTACTTAGTCAGTGTGTAAATATTGTGGCTGCAGGGAGAGGTTATTGCTGAAACACATCACACACATCTTTCCACTGAGCAATTGTTCTTCTCTCAAAAGCAACGAGTAAAAGTATCCCAGCTTTCCTCCGAGAACTGTAAAGACACCCAAAATTCTCTCTGTAGTTTATTTTAAAACTGTAATGAACATGTGTGGCAGCAGTCACCATTATTTCTTCTTGTTTTTCCACAGGAAAGGGGAAAATGCCTTTGAGAAGCAGGTTATGACCTTCTTGTGTCAGCCTTCCTCTCTATAGGCAAAGATGCCAGTATATTCACACCTCCTTAATCTCATTAGCCGGGAGTAACAGCTTCCTAAATTTGCTACAGGCCATAACACCCTCTTTCTGATGCTGTTGATTCCTTGTGCATAATTCTCTTAGTCTGCCATTTGGAATTGACTCTTGTTTTCTGTTAAACCTGATATGTTTTGTCACATTAAATATGCTTTCAAAGGTTACAGATTTTGGATTATAAATATCTCATCCAAATCCCTGTCTTTTAAGACACTGTAGGAAGTTACACATGCACCAAGACGTGTTAATAAAATACTATCTGAACAAAGCATCTGAAATAGAAACAGAATTACAGAGTTGTAGTTACTGTTCCTGCCGAAACTCACTCCCAAGTTCACTAGTTAGTTAAGGTAGTTCATTTCTTTGTGTCCCACAGGTTTTTCCTACGGCTGTATCTGAATATGTCGAAGCATTTGCAGACAAAATTGTAAGACAAGACTAGATCAGCTTTAGAATCACAGAATCATTTAGGTTGGAAAAGATCTCCAAGATCATCGAGTCCAGCTTTTGACCGATCACCACCTTATTGACCAAGCCATAGCATTAAGTGCTGTGTTCAGTCCTTTCTTGAACACCTTTAGGAATGGCAATTCCACCACCTCCCTGGGCAGCCCAGTCCAGTGCCTGACCACCCTTTCCATGAGAAATTCTTCCTAAAGGCCAAGCTGAACCTCCACTGGCACAGCTTGAGGCCATTTCCACAAGCTCTATCACTTATTGCCTGAGAGAAGAGGCAACCCTCACCTGGCTACAACTCCTTTCAGGTAGTTGTGGAGAGCAATAAGGTCTTCCCTGAGCTTCCTCTTCTCCAGGCTAAAGAAGAATGAAGGACTTCTAGAGTTTTACTAGATGGAGAGTCTCTGTCTTGAGTAAATATCACTTCATTTGGGAAAAAAGTCCCATTCTTCTCCCTTCAGCTGCTGCAATCACTGCCAAGTGACTGTCATGACAGACAACACTTATTTCTGAACAATTCGGTGTTTTGCTCAATGTACTTTTTTTTTTTTTTTAATCTAACATGTCCCTTAACCATATCCCCACGGAGCCTTGAGCATCCATTTTAAAGTATCAGCCATTCAGTTCAATCCCTGCTGTGAAATAAAACGCAGGCACGCACCTTTTTATTAAAAGTAGTAACAAGTTGTCAAGCTCCCAGTGATGCGAATACGATGAACGCAAACCAACACAAAAGCAGCTTTGAATATACGAGGTAAAGGCTCATGCTGAGGAAATTTTACGGAGTATGGAACCACATGTGGGTGATTTGCCTGCCTGATGATGAAGTTCTCCCAGAATAACAGAGACTGAACGTGACAAATGCGACCATAGTTGCAATAGTCGCAGGGGTAATGCTGTCGTTTGAGTGTCCTCTGCCGGGCACTGCCTGGCACAGCAACACAGCCACGAACAACGTGCATAGATTTTCCTTGGGAAACAACAGCACTACTGCAAAATTCAGAGTATTTCTTATGTTTCATAATCACTTAACTAAAAAAAAAAAAAATGGCTCGTAATAAAATTCTACAAATCTGAGAATTTTAAAAACAATTATTTCCTTTATGACAACCTATTTGTGGTATTAAGTAGGTATAACTTTTTCTTCTGAGCCAAGATAAAATGCTGCTTGGAAAAGTACTGCCTTTGCCAATCTGGGAAACCGTTGCAATGATTTTTTTTAGGTGAGCTGGAAATGCTTTTCTTAAGTGCTTTGGTTTTGCTGTGAATTCTGACTGAATTTGATATATTCAGAATGCTGCACTTCGCCTTGGGCTTGCCATTCCTATGTCAGTCTACTGCATGGATCTGCACAGAGCATCAGCATCCCCTTTTGTGGACCTTTGGCATGTGGATGTTCTGGCAGCATTTCTTTTTGATCCCACCAAAAATACCTGACTGGCTCTATCGGAAATGCCAAGGGAGGCTTTTCTTTATCTATTGAGAATTTGGTTCAGTTCATGTAACTTGTTCTGTCTGTTACTGGTAACCAGGTACACATAAGCCACTTTCATACTTGTTTGTTAGTGTTTATTGTTGTTGATTGCAAGTTTGCTGTTACTTATACTTTCTGATAAGTGTTATCATTTATTATTTAGTTACCCATAACATTGTGAATGTTTCTAAAAGAAGCTGACGTGATAAGGTGTCACAGGTCTAAATTGCTTTCTAGATAGAGGATTCATTCTCCGCATCAGGAGAACCTGGCAAGTGTTGTTTGATCTTGCAGTTATCTTCTTTATTCATGGAGACATCTTCTTGTCCATTCTCTATAGGCCTGGAGTTCTTATTTTGAAAGTGTTTCTTTATCAATATATAAAATATGATTGCAATCAAGTAAGAAGGACCTCTTAACACTGCTGCTAAACCAAGGAAGACATACCTGTGGGACAGAGCACAGAAGACAATGCAAGGCACTGAAGTTTTCAGACACTAAAGCAGATCACTTTAATGGCTTTTAAGGATCACATATATATCAAAAAAGCTTAGGGAAAAATGTTAAAACTCATTATTATTAAGTGGTACCACAAACTGGACATTTTCTCTTGCAAAAGCTTTTCTTAAAGAATTGATAAAATTCTTTTGCTTATGAGGAGAGCTGCAAAGCAGAACTTCCATCATCTTCCCTTTTCTTTTTTGGGAAACCTTTTGAATCACTTTTAGGTCTTAGGCCTTTTAGGGTAGAAATATACTGAGGTCACCAAAGTGGGCTATTGTGTATAAAAATAAAAAGTACATCAGAAATAGCCAAGGCTTGAGTGAAACTGAAAAAAAACCTCTGGAATATTCCTCCTGAAGACTGATAGTGTTTGGGTTTAGCCAACACCTACAGCTACTCAGTACAATATTCTTTCCTTGACTTTTCCCTCAAATGTGACCTATGCACAAAGTTTAAATTCTTGCCAGTATGAACAAACTACCTGGAAGTAAAGTATATTTGGGTAACTTTTCCTCACAGTAAATCCTAGTCTTAGGTCTTTTTAATTGGGTCAAAGGATATTAAAAATACAAAATTAATTCAGAACTCTCCACCACGGATATTAAATTTCTCTTGCACAACATAAACACGGACTAAAAACTGAGAGCTTAACATTTGATCTTGAGATTTTTCAATTTCAGAAAATCTGGGCTGACTTTTTTGAGTCCAAAGTTAGTATCTGACAATACTTTTTGATCAGTGGCCTCACACACCACAGTGTAAGAGAATAAAACGTGTCTCTGTAGAGAAGAAATGCTTGAGGCTTTTTGTGCCCTACCTTGCCTTACCTGTTAGCAACGGAGTCATAGAGCCTGCAAGCCCCTCGCTGCCCACAGCTTGTGCTCCCCCATTTCAAGCAGGTCTTGTCGATCACTGCGCCAAAGTAAACTGGTGCTGGAATCCCAGCTGCAAGGAGACAAGCAAAAATGTCACAAGAAAGGACATCTTTTTAGAAATCAGCTTTATATTTTATTAGTGGTGCTGCAATAGTGGCAATAGGAGGGTTGGACTGTGGGGAGCTTTTCCTTTTCTTTTTCAGAATAACTGAACTGGGACACTGTCTCCACGCCTTGGGGAAAACCAGTCCCTGTGAAATGTGGTCTGATGGTTTTGGCCAGGCCTGTAGTCGTGCACATTGGTCTCTCTGAGAGCCAGCTCTGGCTTCCAGTGCATCCTGAGCTCCTGCAAGGAAGAGCAGGGATCTTTGTGCCTTTGGAACACTGAACTGATCCATAGTTCCCTCTTTTATGCAGAGCCTAAATTATACACACTAGCTGATAGGCCCTTCTGCTTGACTGAATATTGGATCTCCAGGAAGAAACAGGATGTTCAGAAGCCCAGGATCTAAGAACTATTTCTGGGACACATCTGCTTTACAAATAGTGGTTACATTGGTGTCATTTAAAGCCATATGCACAAACATCTCTTTTAGTTGGAATGATTTCTCTTACCTAACATTCTCATAACGAGTGTGTATAGACCAACTGCAAGAGCTTTGAACTCTGGCTGAACACATCTGAAAGAAAAAGAGATAAGTATGAAGTGTTGGCCTATGTAGTGCTTAGACATGTCTATTAAACTGAATTTAACACTCTTAGTGACAGAAAGTCAAGATTTGGAAGAAGGGTGCTTCCTACATCTGCTGAAAATATGTTTAGAGTTATGAAAAAGGTGAATCAATCTCCAGATTTCTATCCCATACCTTCTGAGAAATACATTCATTAGGCATAATTAAAAAGTGAAATTTTAAAGTCATAATCACAGTCTATCTTGGTTTTATTGAAATGGGCTTTCCAAATACTTTAACTCCCAGGCATACATTTCCCTCACTTGATGGGAAATATCCTATTGCCTTCAAACAAAGGAGTTGCAAATAGTAGGATTAATGCAGCATCTGTCTATGCTTGGGTGACATTCCTTTGCACAATGACACATCTCAGACTGCACAAAGGCCCCTGGCAATATGCCCCTCTGTTCCATGGGGAATCACACTCCAAGCATCAGAAATGGGCACTGATCTTGAATCCATTATATATTCAGACTCTTCCATGTCCTTACACATCCAGAAATCCTGACAAATGCATGGCATTTTCAAAATCCATACAGCAGTAAAATCCGAACAGAGAAAAGGGATGTGCTCTGGAAAACCTGAGTGTGGAATCATAGAATGGTTTGGGTTGGAAGGGACCTTAAATATCATTTAGTTCCAAACCCTCCTTCCATGGGAAAAGGTACCTTCCACTAGACCAGGTTGCTCAGAGCCCCATCCACCTCAACCTTGAACAATTCCAGGAATGGGGAATTCACAGCTTATCTGGCCAACCTGTTTCAGTGCCTCACCATCCCCTCAGTAAGGATTTCCCTCTGTATATCTAGCCTAAACTGCCTTTCTCTAAGTTTCAACCCATTGCTCCTTCTCCTATCACTACGCTTCCTGATAAGCATTAAAAGAAACCATTTTGCAGTAGCTGGAGGCAACACACTGGGACCGACTTGCAGACAGCAGTAAAATGAGAAATGGCAAAACTCATTAAAATAAGCATGTCATACGGCAAGAAACTATTTTTTTTTCCCCTAAGGGAAAGAAACATAAACATGATTTTAAAAGCCTTTTTGGAAAGCCTGCACCTTTGGTACACAGCTAGTTTACTTACCTAAACATAATCATGTATGCTGGAGTGCCTCCTAATGCGTAACAAAAACCACCTATGACTTGTATTACTATATAATAAATAAAATTCATTGAACAATCTTCACTTTTTGGACATTGCCCCAAGGTGGCAGAGTTGTTTCCTGTCCATGAACTGCTGATTTGAAGACATGTGCAGTTATGGAATACCTGAAAGACACAAAGCAGGTTTGGTAGGACACTGCTCATGAAATGAGGATACTGTTGGAGAGAAAACTGAGTACAAGAGACAGCTCCAGATCATGTATCTTCTGGCATCAGAAAACATGGGAATGGCATAGTCCAGTGAAGGTTTACATCCATGAACTGGAGCTTCTCTGGGGCTCTGAGCATTATCCCCAGCACTCTGTGCCAAGCAGAAATCAGTCACCCAGAAAAAAAGCAGTATCCTGACACCCCACGGAGGAAAGAAAATGCCTTCCCTTAAATGATTTTTCATACTTCAACATTAATGGTCAGTATCTTAGCGTACTTGTTGGTTAGAACCTCAGGGCAACCAAAAGGAGATTTATGAAAGGCAAACCATGGACAACCTTCAGGCAACATGCAACCAGTTTGACTCTTCTGTTTCCCCCGCTTGTGGTCAACCTACAAAAGGTGAAAGTTAATATCTACAAGAAAGAGCTAGGGCTTTTTGCTTAATGTGCAGTAACTCAGAGAAATCTCTCTCTCATGCTGTTTGTAGCCAGAAATAATAAATACATTTCTGGCTGTTTCCCACTAACCTTGGTTTTCCTTAAGTGCATTATATATTAAATCCCTGTTACATGGCAAATAAGCTGGTAGAAAACCTCAGAAACTGAAGCAGGGTCTTACTGTGTTCTTTCCGTATCCCTCTGAAGTCTCACACCCAGCCAGACACGCTGAAACATATGTGATTCCGTTGTCTCCACACACAGGATCCCACACGTTGGAGGCACATTTGCAGTGAGAGTTGCACTCAGAAAATATGGAATTTTCATCATACGGAATGGGTTTGCTTGGAAGTTAAGTTCAGACAAGTGTAAGACATTTTTATTTCAGTGCTGAGGTCAGTGTAATCCCTTCTGTGTGACAGTATTGCTGTCCTGAAACCCACCGAATATGTCCAGGACATAAGTTTTCACAGCTGAGTCTCTACAGTATTGATCTGTTTGAGATCCATCCTACTTGAGCTGACATTAAAGTGATTAATACACAATGAAGGATTTTAAAACAAATAAAGCATTGCTACTGATTTTACTGGCAGGTGTAAACGGGAAAGAAAAAGGAGTAAGAGGTTAGCTAGACTCCATCCTAAAAGAACTTAGAGCTAACAACAGTTACCACAATCTTATCAAGTATATCTTTAGCTGTTGGTAAAAATTCACCAGTGACAGAAACTAGATTTCCTGGTCTCCATAGTTAAAAAATACTCCACCCTTATAGTCTAGCCGATCTCTTCCTAGATAATAGGGAGAATCCTTTTCATTTCAGACATCCTTTGGGTATTAAGATCTGTAACAAAGAGGGATGTCTTTCCTCATCTTCTCCTTTCTGGGTTAACTAAGCTTTATGTGCATGCCTTCATTTTCATCTCAGTGTTTACTAAGCATGTTCCCTGGTCCACCATTTACATTCTTAGTGAAAACACTGCAGAGTACATGTCCAGCAACAATTGCACCTCAGGTTCCAACAAATATAAATATCCTGGCTGTCCAGTTCCACCTTTTCAGCTCTGAACCAGTATGGCTCAATAAATGAACTGTACTGACAAATTATTTAACTAAGGGTAAGTCTCCAGTGAGATACAGACAGGATACTTGTAGCCATGAGATACTCTGAGCAGGTTGGACATGGGGCAGTGACAACCCACATCCTAGTGTGTTGCTGGGACCCCTGGGCAGATATTCCCTGTCCCCTGTCCTGGTATCTTCAATCCAAGGAAAGAAAAAAAAGCCTGTAACTTTTAAATCCACATTCTCTCTGAGAGGAGAGAGCATCCTCAGTAGATACAAAAGCTTCATTTAGGCTGAGAGTCTAGGATGTTTCCATCTCTGTGAAGGATATGCTACCCATGCCCTCTGTTACATATTCTTCATCCTTTTACTGAATAGACTTTGGTATACAATTGCTCCTGGTGTAGAGATAGCATTGTGTGAAACAGCAATATCCACACACCTTAAACCCCCACAGCCAAACACACCTACAACTGGGAATGGTGTAATTTCTAATTAGTCTTTAACTAGTGTTGGGCTTTGGCAGGCTCACACTCTGCTGACCAACTAATCTATCCCACTGACGTGTTGTAGTGTCCCCTTTCTTGTAAGCATTGCAAAAGAATGTTCCTCTTTTAGTCTTGGTGTTATAGTACATTTTTTTAACTATTGCTGTCATGCAGAAAAAGCCACTCTCCTTCATT
Source organism: Dendrocincla tyrannina (assembly GCA_035047865.1). NCBI lineage: Eukaryota > Metazoa > Chordata > Aves > Passeriformes > Dendrocolaptidae > Dendrocincla > Dendrocincla tyrannina. Next base: position 71,717,019 of record JAWWMP010000041.1, on the reverse strand, counting down.
TTATACTCACCCTTCATAGGACACTGTCATTCCTGCCACCGCATAGTTCTCACAGCCAACAAAAAAGTGCAAAAAACTGATGGCATAGGCCAAAAATGACATGGTAAAAGAAAACTTGGTTGCTCCAATGATGCCCATTTTGTACTTTTTCATTATAAGCCCTCCTAGGAAAATTCCAATACCTACAGGAGGTAAGGATGTCATTCCTGAAAGAGATTATTGAAGGGGAATGTTAAAATTAAACAATTACAATGGGTTTAAGAGCCAAAGCCTGTCCTCAGGTCGATATCCCTGAAAGCTTTATGGTCTATTATGATGACTGTAGGTGGTTTTGTGTTCAGTCTAACCCCTGGGTTGCATATGCTGTGTTTGAAATGTAGCCCTCAAAACCCACTTCCATTGCAAGGCATGATGTTTCAGCAATTAAAACTCTCAC
>JAWWMP010000041.1:71684486-71707478 GCA_035047865.1 Dendrocincla tyrannina | reverse complement strand
CCCTTCCCCCCCCCCCCGCCCCGTCCCGTGTTTTAATGCTAAAAAGGCAATATCCACAGAAGAGTAAGAGACAAAGTCTCTGCCCAAAGATAAACTACAAGGGCAAACAGAGCTTTAGGGAAGCTCTAAATTTGCAGGCCATGTGGCTTAGGACTCCATCAATTTGGTAAGATCTCTGTAAGCAACACTGCACCATCCAAATTATTTCTCTAAACTTTCCTGTTGGAAACAATTCTTAGTGACAAAAAAATTTATTAATTTAGCTAACTGATGTCCTATAAAGATATTATATGTTTTTTCTTCTTTTAGTAATATACAGCATATCTCTAATGCTCTTCTCTTTGCAGAGGACAATGTACTCATCTGCAACTCAGCAATTCAGCAGAACTGTTCCAGTTCCCCCAGGAACAGCACATCCTGTAGCCATAGACAATGATATACCCTTTGATAGAATATATTTTTTAATTTCAAAATTTGACTTCCCCCCCACCTCAGCTTTTTAAAACCCTGTGTCTGAGTAAATGATTAAAAAGAACATTTCAGGGTAAAGCTGTAAGGGAAATCTATATATCTGTTTGCAAAGTTTATTTAAAGAATGGAAACACTTGCCTGTTTGTGCACGTCCAACTACAACCAGAACAGATTTCTGAGGGATGATCCAGATGCCACTGCAGAGCCCCTTGGAAAATAATGGGTCACTCAAAACAAACCATCTTCAGATCTGCAGGTAGGAGCATTGCATATTCTATTAGAGTATTGAAACTAATGTCCCCAGATCAGAACTCAGAAATCACAGCTCACATGGTCTGACTTGTTTCACCTTGCACAATCCTCTCCTCCTTTGAGAAAAGGGTGGAGAAGACAGAGATGGGAAACAAATCACACAAATAAAGGTTTTCTATGCTTGAATGGAGCTGAAAAAAGTTAGATAAACTTTCCCAACGCTGGAAAGATCCATCTGCTTTCCCACTGCTAATACCTACTTCCCAAACTCTTCTGTGGGTATGCTCTAAGTCTGGATCAGAATATGTATAAGGACAAAAAAATGAGCTTTTCCTTCCCGTTGGCTACTCAGACAGATAGGAACAAGAAGCAGAGAAAGAATTTCCCCAAGTCTGCAGAGCTATCAAGAGAAATGTTATGAAACAGATACTTGGTGCTCAGGAAAATTAGTGCACAAATACTTTTGAGCATCTGCTCCTCTGAAATTCATCTGTCTCTGTGTAAGCTGAAGATATTAACTTCTGGTTATTATGATAGATTGACAACTACAGTAAGATGCTGGGGGAGCATATGGTCATGGAATTAAAGAAGTGGCTTTTTTTGGGAGTTTGAAGATATAACCCAACTTTGAACCTCAGTATAAGGAGAGAAGGAGTGAAGATAGAAATTAGAGGCAAAGCAGATAAAAGAGAAAGGCAGACAGTTATCCATTTAACTGAAGAAGTATAGGTTTCAGGAGCCTATCCAAGTAAAAGTTGCCAAGAAAGGCTGTGAAGGCACAAGAAGGGAGGACAGTAAGACTGAAAAGTGTGAGAATAAATATCAAGGAGCAGGTTGAGCAGTTAGATGCAAATAGTGGAAAAGGCATCCAGAGGGAGAGATTAGGGTACCAGGCAAGATAAGGGATTTAAAAAAGAGAACAAAAATAAAGTAAAATGCATCTTCACGGGACAAAAGCTGCTTGATGCACACAAGCGAGTGTGAAGCCAGCCAGAAGGTGGAAATTAGTTGGCTCAGCGCTGTCAGTGCTCAGCTCCTCCAGAGATCCAGGGAAAGGATTCTCAGACAAGACCTGGGTGACCTGCTCCTTTCTGTTGTGAATGACATGTCTTACCATTGCTTTGCAAAGATGCTGTTGGATATGGTGTTGCTTTTGCTTTGGAGCTCTAGGACAGAGGGGAATGAAGCAAAAAGGTGTGCTGAAGAAATTTTAGAGCAAGCTATGTGCAGGGATCAACAGTCAGAGGTGCTGGCAGCATCTCCTCCCATCCTCAGCTGACCCTGACCTACACAGATATCTGCTGGAGGTGGAAGAGATCAGGGCTGGGGAAATTCCAGGCCACAACAGGGTTAGAAAAAAATGATAAAAGGTCGATTCACAATTGATGTCAACATACAGTAGCTGCTGAGCCTGACAATTTTAAGTTTTGATAAAGTTTCTATTTTAGATTTATTTCACTATAATTTTTTCCATGTTAATAAAGCAAGGATCTGGTTACAGAGCAAAAGTATGAAGCTTTTTGCACCAAATGTGCCTTTTCACTAATATGACTTCTCTAAAACTACCATTGTTTGCCTGCACAAGCCACTCTGCTACAAGATTTGCATTTGCAGAAAGACAAGATCAGTCAAACAACCCACTGGCATTCTTTAGGTAGTCAGTCAACCTAAACAAAAATTAACCTGACTTTCTTCCTAGGAGAAGACAACAATCACCTCCTCAAAAACAAGCATAAAGAAAATTACCCAACAAAACACCAAAAACGCCCAATCCGTACTTTGAGAATAAAATGTAACAATCTCTCCATTCACATTTGGGAACATTTGACAAATTCATTTGATCTTATGCTCAGTACAGTCTCTTCTGAGAAACACTTTGGGTGGGGGAAGATCAAGGGTCTTAACTAATAATCAGTGTGGATCATTTGTGCTGGTGGGAGCTGATGGCTCTCACAAAATCATGGGAAATCATCTATCACGTTGCAATTCAACTGCAGAGTGAGTGCAGCCAGCCTTGCAAAGGACAGCTGCAGACTTCTTCGGTACTTCAAGAAGGGTTTATAGGGGCCATGGCCTAACTCTGGGCCTGTTAGGTTAGATTCTCTTCAGTGAATATTAAAAAAAATTAAAAATCAAACTTAATTTCATTTTATACCCCTTAATTATATCCAAATTATATGCAAATTATAATGCATTATAAGAGCAGCAATTAAAATCCTTAGCATGAATAACAAATATTTAGTTTAAAAAGGTCAAGACAGCAGTTTGCTGCAAGTTCTGTAGATTCTTACAAAAGAAAAACACAGTGATGCTTGAGGAATTTTAAGAATCAAGCAAAGATACCCTAAGTCCTTGGGCTGCTTGTCGCCACAGTTGTAGTCTCAGGCACTCTGCCACCACCCAGTAGAATAACAAATCACAAATCAAGAGCCGCATTTCCTCCAGTAATTTATGGAACTGTAATGATTTACACTAACTGCAGTGCTTATACATACTGAGACACACATGCAAATGATGCCATCATTAAAGCAGGAATGTTACTGGTGTTACTGGTTACAGGAAATGCAATTAATACTACACAAGTAATGTTCCTTAGCTGCAAACACTTAATGGCAACATTTATGGTTAAGATAAACAAAAAAGAATATTAAAGAGGTTCCTACCTAGGTTCTGTATCCACAACAACAGCAGTTATGCTACCACAGAAATGCTCAAAAGTCAGAGTACTCTTTCCTTAAGCAAAGCTGTGCTGGTACTTGGTAGAAGAATCATTAACTTTCCACGCAAACTAATGTTTTAATCTTGTCTCCTCCCAGTTCTGCCCTCTGTTAAAGGTCCCAAAATACACGTTTATTCACAGTGGTCAAAAGCTAATTAGGAAGAAAACGTGCAAGTGTGTTCTTTCTGTACATTCTAGTGAAACCTGTTTTTCTTCCTGTGCTTGTCTAGATTATAATGGTTCATATTTTCCTGGCATTTAAAAAAGGGATGTCCCAACTTTAGAAATGTTCTTGGTTCCAATGCATTTTGGTATGAAGTTTTATTTTCACAGTCTACGGCTGACGTCTGCTGAGCTCAGACCTGCTAGAGCCAGTCAAGGACTTGAAGGAAGAGAAAATATAATGCCTTGGGTATAAAGGACAAACTGGATGTTGAAGAAACACTCATACTTAGAAGACTGCTCTGATTTATAGTTCAGTGCTGTTAACAGCACAGGCAGACAACATGTGAATGTATATTTAGACTATGTGTACTTTGGAGCAGCCCATCACATACTTACAGTCCTAGGTCAAGAAACCTGAACTGACAAACTTTTTATTTGATTGTGCCCATGTTGTGCATTCTGCCTGATTCCTGAGAGGAATTGTACTTAAAAGATAAGTAATTCTTAAAGCATGTGAGCTGACTGTGGTATGCCTGATGTTACAGTAAAATATGCCATTCTTGGTAGTTCATGCCCCCACCACTTTCACCACACCTATTCTTTTAATTGCTATGAATAATTACAGACTACTTAATTACACTGACCTTTGGATAATCTCTTTGCATTCAATACTGTTATCAGTTACACCTTGCACTGCTCGTGGCTCTTCTGGCTCTCAACCAGACAGCTCCCTTTAACTTCCTAGAACAAGAGACATCATCACCCAGAAAAATGGTGGTTCCTTCAAAACTGTACATAAGGACAATTCAACTGCAAGTATTAGTAGAATTATAAAATAAAAATGTGGGAGGAAGCCACATCACAAATCCAGTCTGTGAACTCAAGATGAGATTTTGTGAAGACATCAGGCTCTGTCTTGAGAACAACAAAGAGTTGATTTCCCTCCCACTTCATCTACTTTTAAGGTTACTGCAAAATATTTGTCTTCTTACGCATAGGAATGATCTTTTAATTTCCTGTCATGACCAAATTGAATTCTGATTTTGAAGTGACAGGGTTCTTTAGCTTTACAATTTTTGCTCTCAGTCTGATACTTAGGACTCAACCTTGACCATAAATGAAGCCAGCACAATTTTTTCAATGTGTTTTACTAGGCAAATAAGTTAATAATGCTTAATAATTTCTTGGAAAATACTCATTCTTGATTCTATAGCACAGTCTTGGAGTCCTTGGCCACAGTGGATCCATATTTCATCAGTACGTATGAAGTGGTCCAGCTGTAATCTCACCCATGTCACATCTTGAAATATTAATAATTCCTTACCTCTACTCGTGTCTAATATGCTCTAAGATTACATATAACCTTTTCAGAAAAGTATATACACGTTTCCTAGTTACCTACAATTAACAGGTACTTGGGGTCTTCTCAAAATTTTTCATCTAAGAAACAGAAATTCCTCTTATTTCCAATCAGCTGTGTAACTTCCATCAAATTCCACTCCTATGTTGCCATTCTCAGTTCCATACTTTTTTTCATCTATGAAATCCAGTCTTCTGTTTAACCATTCCACCCAGCTTTGTGCCTTTGCTGTGATTTCAAAAAGTGGAGCTGCAATGTTGTGTATCATATATTTAGAAATCTAATAACAGTAATGAAAGCTAAACAGACAGACTGAGGAACTTAAAATAGATGTGTGTTAAGTCTTGGCTTCATCAAAGTTTGGATGCCTTTTAAAAGAAAGTAATCCTACAGGAGATCTTAGAGAAAGTCTTAGAATCACAGCATAATTTAGACTGGAAGAAAACTCTGTAGCTCATCTGGCCCAGTCCTCTTCACTAAAAGCAGGACTAACTTCACAGTTCGTTGGTGTTGCTCAGGTCTCATCAAGTTGAGTTCTGGATAGAAATCTCCACAGGAGATTCCACAGCCTCCCTTAGCACCTGATCCAGTGTCTGACCACTCTCACAGTAAATAACTTGTATATGTAGGTGTATATGTCTGTATGACCTTTGCTGAAACTTGTGTCTACCACCTCTTATCTCTTCGCTGTGCATTGTCTGTTCACAGAGGAGAGTCTGGTGCTGTCTGCTTTTGTCCCATCCCTGGAAGTGTTTAGGGCCATGTTGGATGTGGCATTGAACAGCCTGGTCTGGTAGAAGGTGTCCCTGTCCATACAAGGAAGATTGGAACTAGGTGATCTTAAGGTCCCTTCCAACCCAAAGCATTCTGTGAGTCTGTGAGTCTGTATAAGCACACATTAGGCAGCTGAATAAAGCAGTAAGATCCACCATTCATTCAACTTGTTCAGTTTATCAAAGTCTGTCTTGCCCTGAAGATCCTCAAACCTGACGCAATATTCCAAATGAAGCCTGAAAAATATTGAAAGAAGCCTGAACAGAGAGAACCACTTTTCCAGATATTCTGGGCTTTAATAACTGTAGCCTAGTATGTAGTTAGCCTTGTAGTCTCAAAGGTGCAGTATTGTTTTATGTTTAATTTGCTATTCACCAGCTTTGTGAAAAGCTGCTTTCTCTCTAGCTGACTCCCTTGACACACCCTGTGTATAGAGTCATTCTCTCCCAGGTGCAGGGCTTTGCATTTTCCTGTGCCCTTTGCTCCATCCTCATCAAACCTCATCAAATGCTGCTCCTTCTCTCCTTGGTGTCATATCCAGACTTGTGAACACTTGCAGCACTATTCTCCAAACCATTAATGAAGTTGTTGGCCATTATCAGCCCCAGTGTTGAGTGCTGAGGAGCGTCACTGGCCACCAGCTGCTGGGCTTTGAACAGCTGACAAAATTTCAGATGTCCCAGTTTTCTATCCACCCTATAAAGAGTAGACTGTACCTTACCTGTTTGACTACCAGGACAGTAAGGGAGACTATGACAAAGGTCTTGCTAATATCCCAGTAAATAACATGTACTGCCCTTGTTTACCAGACCAGTCATCCCATCACAGAAGGCAACCAGCTTAGTCAGACCTTGATTTGCCTTTGATAAATCCATGCTGGCTATTCCAAATCACCAGTTCATTGTGTGCCCACTAATGGCTTAAAAAATAACTTGTTCTAAAATCTTCCATAAACCTCTCCTGGCATTTTAATGGTTCCTTTTATTTGTAACTTTTTGTACATAACTATTTTTGGGTTTCCATGACTAAGTGATCAATAACATGGTTGAGGGAACATCATTTGTCATTGCAGAGACAATCCACAGTGTTACATCCATTAAATTTAAACCTGAATTAAACTCCCCTCAAATGACCCACATTGCTAGCCCTGCAATTTTTCTAAAAGAGTCAGGCCTTACAGTCAGGAATTGTGTACTTAGCATTAATTACACAAAAGAGGTCAAAATTCACGGTCCTACAACAGATGTGGGCCTCTTCTCCTCAGAGCTGGTGATTCTTCATGCCCTGTAATGGCATAAAGCATCAACCATCCACTTCCATCAAGCTTCTTATACAGTGATTGACATTTTCACAAGACAGGCTTCTTGGCCCTTGTTTACTGCTCTTTATAACAGGGTAGCACACCATATGTCTGCTAATCTGTGTGGTTGCTGACGTTCCACCAAGGGTACATACACACAAATGCTGTCTCCTCATCCTTCTTCAGAGGTGTGTCACAAGCTCCACTATTCTATTCAAGTATTCCATGTTGTTTTACAAAGTTTTTTGATGGAGCTTTGCATTCATAATGTTTCTTTCATGTTCAGGTTGTCTCCAGTTGTATGAGCAGACCTATCCAAAGCTTTTATTGCCTTTTAATCCTAAACAACTGAAAAGGGATGGGGCTAAATCTACTCTGTAATTTGGGAGTAGAATCTGTAGACAATGATGCCACTTTCTTTTACATATAGTAGAAGGAAAAACAATATTCCTTTGGTTTCCTCATTCTGACAAAGAAACACACATCAGTTTCTCTGTATTTTTTCCTAGTCCTGTATATACCATTAATTAACGATTTTCCAGGAATTAAAATATCTTTTGTACTTTGCTTTTAGTATGGCTGAGAAGAATTTTTCTGTCATCAGACTGCTGCTGTCCAAGCTGTCTTTGGAAGAATTCACATTCAAAGCTGACTTATTGAACCAAAAGTAGTTGACCAAAATTACAAGAATGGGAAATGTGAAACTAGTGAATTCAAATCAAAGACTGTGGGCTCACACCTGAAAAGAAAAAAAAGAACACCCTCCATATGACTTACACTCACAGGAAAAAATGGATTATGCCAGTCAAAATCCGCTTAATAAGAACATCGACATACCAGTGATTTCTGATTACTCCTGAGATTAAAAACAATCCTTACTAAAGCCACAGTAAGTCACCTTTAGCACAGGAGCTGGTTGCAGACTCCTCCAGGCAGAGGGTGGCAGCAGACTCCCACCAGAAGAAGTGACTGCCAAGGCACCAGTTTGCAGGGGCGAGCCAGGAGTAGCAGGGAGCAGCCGGCCAGGCAGAGGCCAACTGCAGCAGGCAGCTTTGATTAGAGCCCTTCTTATTCTCAGGACACTAATCCCTAAATACAGAAAATCAATGTATTTTAAAATTTAACTCTTCATTAACAAACTAAGTAAAAGAGATGGTGTAAGCAAATGTTAAGCTACTACAGGAATCCTGAGAGGGTGAAAAACCTTTATAATAATGAGAGAGGTTTCTTGGTGCTCCTGTCTGAGTGTGTCTCATTTCAGTTTGTTGCTGTAGAGCTAAAAAAAAAAAAATAAAAGCATCCTGAGAGGCTGATTTGTTGTTGCCATCTCAGCTACTGTCTGGGGCTTGATCCTTTCACTGCTCAGTGGATTATTTGTCTTTCATAAGAACTCAATAATGTTGTCATTGGTTTGATCATATCTGGGGAAAAGTTGACCCTGATGTGCTGCTTTAATGATGTTCCTTATCTTCTTAAAATACAAAGGGTAGATATTCATGCTGATTGTACAGTTTCTCTTTGCATTCAGCTGCCTTTGGAGTTGTTATTAGAGGCACAGAATTGAAATTTAAGTCATTGGCTGTGGGAGAATTTAGACGTTTGTAGGAGCTACTCCAAATATGTGCTGGATCACAGCATAACAGAAACAAAACCCATGCACACTTCAGGTGAAATTCCTGGGCAACCCCCATCACCTTCACATGGTCTGAGATATTATCTGAGGTAACAGGACTGAAAAAAGTATTATGGTTCATGTAATTGAATTTATATACAAAAACATTCCACTGAGTTGTTCATCTGCCTTGTTAAACTAAAGCAGACTTTTTAAAAGTGGATGAGTTTCAGTTTAAAGAGTAAGTCTGTTTAAAGGAAAATCTGTTAGATAGCTGAAACATCCCAAAGACAGTTGTTCTAATGAAAAAATGTATCTTATGTTTATCACAGTTTCATCCAGTTAGGTTTCCAGACGTAGTCTACCTTTCAGAGTTAAAAAAACTGACTACGTAACATTATCACAGGTTCTTTTTTTCTAAACTAGTCCCTGTTTTTTCACATCTTGCTTTAGAAGGATCAACAAGAGGGTTCTGATAGCACTGTGTGCAACAACAACCTTTCAAAATTACCATGCTCGACAGCCATGAGAGAGCCTCCTGACCTGGTCACCATCCAGCTGCGAGAATGTGTTCCACTTGCTCTCCACTAAATCCTTTCCTTATTTACTCTTTTCAAAAGTCAATGAACTGTATTAATCTGGGATGAGCTGTTAGTTAACTAACCTCCTGATATTAACCACATGTTGCCTAAGTAAAGTCCTTTTAATGACCACTTTAAATCATCATTAAAGGGCCCCACATTTAAATTGCTCTCATAATTTTTACAGCAATTATGGACTTTCTTTCTTCTAGAGATTGATTAGCATTGGATGAAGAACTGCCTCAGCCAGCCTGGGTCAGACCTGTGGTCCCTCTAGGTAACAGACTTTGGTCTAGATTACATATAATTATCAATAACATTTATCTATTTGCAAATACTTTTAAAATACCCCCATGACCTAGCTACTTGCACATCTCTGTACTGCACCCTTCATAGCTTCTGGATGTAAGTTCTAGTAACTTGTTTTTCTTTTAATGTATGCAGAATTAAGCTGCATGTTGTGTCATCAACAGTCAAACCAGACAAAGTGGCACTGTCAATATTTTTTCTCATAGTATACCAATTGCTGATATTTAAAAACATTGCAATAGTTGTTTCATATCTTTGTCAATTTTAATCATTATTTTGAGCACTCCAAGGAGGCAGTCTGGCATTGTTCAGCCTGTGTATTCTTTTTCATACATTCACACTCTTTGCTCTCTGTTTTTTGCTAATTCCCTCAGATTACAGGATCACATATAGCAATTTCATAGGGGCTTAAGGATGGGGTTGCTGTTCTGCTCTCTGTGACCTGAAGATACTTCATCTTATACTGATGCTTCTTTCCCCTCACGTGCTGGGAAAGCATGAAAATGCATTGTTCCCATAGTCTTCTGATCTCAACTTTATGCCACCTTTATTTTGTAGAAGTTCTTGATGCCTCCTGCCATGATTAAAAGTGATGTGACTATAAGTAAGACATACTATGTCATTTGAAAGTTGCATTTTTTCTGGAAGGTAGAGGAGGAAATGTGCATTGGGTCGTGTGCCCCAGGCTGGTTGCACATCCCATCATGTGACATGGCCTGGTGCCCTTACCTTTTCCTTTGCCATGTGCCCATCAGGGTCCTTGCTATAATATATCATTTGTCACATGGCACATAGCCCATGCGTACTTCTCAACAAGGTTGTGAGTCCCACTCTGGCCTCAAAGGCTGACATCAAAGGTTGGGAAATCACCTCAGTCAATTCTTGTAACAATCTCACCTTTGAAAAGGAAAGGTATTTGCTTCTTTGCAGTTTCACAATTGTGGTTTAATATCTCTAACTCTAGGAAGAAAAGTACTAAAATAAACTAACAGAACTTGAAAATATTTCAAAATTAGAAGTATATATATCTGCCATTGCCAAAGGATGAGAGAAAAAAAGCGGTCATTTTCAAACCATTATGTAAATAAGACTTATTGAAACAAATTTTTTTATAGTATTACTATGTCAAAAAAAAAAAAAAGGTATGGAGGGAAAATCCATGCTTTAAAGGACTTATTCATTAAGTACAGCCATATATAAGTATAGATGATAACCTAAGAAGTTGATTCCCCCCCCCCTTTCTTTCTAAACTTTTAATTTCTTTATTTGTCTGTTTTAGCCCCAGCCAACAACTAAATACCACACAGCTGATCACTCACCCTGTCCTCCAGATTAGGATGGGGAGGAGAATTGAAAAAAGGTAAAACCCATGGTTTAAGAACAGTTTAATAATTGAAATAAAATATAATTATAATAGGATAGTAATTGCAATGAAAAGGAAGACAACAAAGAGAGAGAGAGAAATAAAACCCAAGAAAGACAACTGATGCACAATATAATTGTTGACTGATGCCCAGTCCAGTCCCTAGCAGTGATTGGCTCCTCCTGGCCAATTTCCCCTGAGTTTATATACTGGAAATGACATTCTAGAGTAGGGAATATCCCTTTGGCTAGTTTGGGTCTGCTGTTCTGGCCATGCTCCCTCCCAGCTTCTTGTGCAGCTTCTCACTGGTAGAGCACAGGAAACTGAAAAGTCCTTATCTCAGGGTGAGCACAACTTGGAAACAACTAAAACACCACTATATTAACAACACCTTTCTCATATTAAATCCAGAACATGGCACTGTATCAGCTATTAAGAAGAGAATTTACTCTATCCCAGACAGTGGATTTTTCTGGCCATCCTGCTGCCAGGCACACGCAGAACTGTCTCTGTGACAGCTTCAGCATTGCTGAGCATCAATGCCTCTGCCAGAAAACCTGCCAGGACCGATTCACAAATTAGGAATCATCCTCATTTTTTTGACACACATACAACATCAAACAATGAGTGGAATGCAGATATCTCTCCTTTTTTAACCTAATGTGTACTTAAGTTGGGTTCCTCCTTTCTCTCACTGGATCTGACAGCTCATTGCTGTAGGAAGTGCCCTCCCAAGGAGGCTGTGGAAAGCTCCAAGCATTGTTCTTGCTCCTGATTACTGAGTAGTTTGACATTTTTTGCTATTTTTATGAGAGTGTAGTGTAAATGAGACCTGTGACTGGAATGCCATTTTTTGTGATTTACCCTAGCCAAAATTCTTCCCTTAGTCCCATATTCATAAACCTTCAAATTATTTATGTTTGTTTAGTTCAATATCCAGTTATACAAGACAAAGTGAACAGCCACTGCTCTCCATTGTCTGTAGCCTCTGACTCTCATCTAGGGGGACAAATTCCTGGGACAGGAGACCAGGTCTCCCATATTCCAGGCCACTGTCTAAACAGTCATCCATGTGGTGACTAATGGGTCACATTGGTCCTTCCCCTGACAACTGCATTTTCTCAAATGATGGGTTTAAAGCCTTACCTTCTGCAGATATTTGGTGCTGAAGCACTATCTTCCTTCTTGGTGTTCCTGTTGAACAGATTAGACAGTTCTCCAATGGCACATTCCTATACATGTGTCCCACCCCCATGCATCCCACAGGAGAGGCTCCACATCTGCCCCCAGCCTACACACTCAGCTTGGCAGCAGGGTACCTACAGTCACTGCTGAGACACAAGTGATGTGAAATGGGTTTGTTTTGCCAATATCACGCTAAAGGGGGAAGCCTGTTCTCTAAAATTCTAAAGGAATATCACAGTGGTGCTGTAACTATCTTTTCCAGTGCAAGCTTTTTTGAGATTTTGTTTGGCATTAAACAGCTCTCCACTGTACTCCACAACCCAAATATATTTAAAACCAAATATTGACAGAGTGCAAAGACGATATGTAAAGGGATACTGTAATACAAATCTTGGTTTCAGCTAGAAAACACAATAAATTAAAAGGAAAAACCCCAAGTCAACTGGTCTTTTAATTAATTTTATTTTTCCCAAGCTCTCTTGTCATAGCTTTTTAAAAAATAAATCATACGTATCTTTTATCATGGTGTTATTACATTGAATAAAGTGCATGAAATTATTTAGTACACTGAGTACTAGCAAGTAGCAAGAAACTGCTGGAAACCTAAAAAAAGCTCTATTTTTATTCCAGTTTCCTTTGGATGGTACTCTTGTGGTCTCTTTGACTGCAATGGCAACTTCTATTGCTGTTATTGTCGTGCTGTAACAGAGCTACTTGAAAAAGGATCCCTAACCACAACATTTGATGTCCTAAGTGTTATGGGTTGAATTCATGAGATGCCCAGAGCCTGTAGCTGATTTCACCTTCCATCAAACCAGCTTCCTCCTGCCCCATGCTGCACTGTTTGCAAGCTCAGGCCGTGCGCCAAAGATCCCTCCACCTTCCAGGATGCCAAGCAGGTTTTGTGCACCAGCTCCTCTTGGGCTGGTTCCATGGCAGGGAGAGCTGCATGGCAGCCTCCCCACTACCCCGCACACCCCGAAGGAAACCGAGGGGCAGCAGTGGCTGTTGCAGCTTGACGAGGAGGGCGGGAGCTGAGGAGCAACTGTAAAAATGGTTTCTTGGAGAGGAAGGAAGATGCACCTCCCCAGCCATAAGCAATCCCCTCACTTGACAGAAAAACTGGTGAGCAGTGTTTTCAGGGCTGCAAAAGTGCTAAAAATGGTGGTCTTTGCTTTTGGTGCTTACAGTGAAAATTACACAAAGTTGAAAATTTTCAGGGTGGATGCTAAGGTGCTGCTTCACTGATGATGAGTTTTTGCCTGGAACACCACTCATTGAGTAAAATCGTGATGGAGATCTCAGTCTTCCTAAAGTCTAGTCTCCTTTTCTGGCCAGTAAGTTGACTGAATTAAACAGTCACTATTGACAATATTATCTTTTCTGCTCTTTGTCCCACAGGTGCCTCTCTCCCTGTTGGCCGAGAGGGTCTCATCTGGTGGAGAAGACTTTTTCCGGAGAACCCAAAGGACGGCAACACTGAAGAAAATGGACACCGTGCCCAACACCAAAGTCAGCCCCAGGTACACATACCTGAGAGAGAAATGGTTGATCAGAGCCTATTTCAAAGGCGACATTCAACTAGGAGGCATCAAGAACCCATTTATATTCTTATGCGGTAGGGCTGAGTAAGAACGCTGTTCAGTCAAGGGGATGACCCTGGAGAGGGGAGCTCGTCACCTCACCCAGGTCAGGTGGGTGTGGTCTGTGGCCAAGAAAGCATCTCAGGCATTGACTGGTCTCCTCCACCCTAACGTGCTTCAGTAAGAATAGCACTAATATTTTTAGGGCAATTACTCTGTTTTTCAGTTGCCTCATAAATAGTACCAGTTGATATCAAGATCATTTAATGGCATTTTTGGTTTACAGGTATAATGACAGCAACAACAACAGCAGCAACAATAACATCATCATGTGTTATTAGCAAAAAGAGTCCCAACTGAGCTTCTGTTCTTTCCTTCAACTTTTCAAAACATTTTTTTCCTGGGGGTGGGGGGAAAGGACAACATGTTTTCCCATTTTCCCGTTACCATTGTTATTCCATTCTTTATTTCTGGTGACATCTTTCATGAGTGCAGTTGAGATAATTATTGTCAGCTAGCAATAAGTTGATAAAGACAAACACTTTATCTTAAGCCTCTAGATAAGTCAGGCAGCTTTGTAGCACCTTTGCCTTGTGGCATTTTGTGGTCCAGCTCCAACATGGAAAACCAAGGAGTTTTAATAACCCTTCTAGTTATTTACTCCTTATCACAGCAGAGTCACTGAAAAATGGGGGAAGCTTTAGCATAAAATTGAGGTTCCAACAGAACCTCAATATTTTTAGGTGAATAATTAAGTGACAAATATTTCCAGATGATACTGTAACAAGATGATCCTCTTTCCTTCAAAAAAAGAGAGATTAAATCAAAAGAGAATGCTGAAAACTGAACATTATTGTTAATATTGTTAGTCAGAGTCTTTCATTCCATTTCAAATCTTTCACTCAAATTTTAAACAGGAATTCTTCTACCAGTGCCAGGCATAGAGGTACTTAAAGAACACAAGTTGAAGAACGAATGGAGAAGAGCTGTTACCTGAATGCACTGGAGTCATAGAGTCTGCACGCTCCTCTTCCCCCACATCTTTTGCTCCCCCATTTCAGGCAAGTGGTATCTATGGCTACTCCAAAATACACTGGGGCTGGAATTCCCGCTGGGTGTATTCAACAAGTAAATAGAGGTAAGAAAGTTACTTTCCAGAGTGATCAATTCTGATCTAGAGACATGTTCATGTAGAACATTAAGCAGCACTTTTGAACAGCAATGACACTTCCACACTGTCTGCTGGTTCCAGAAGACGTGCCTTGTGCTGCCCAGGCACACACCGCCCTTTCCTCCCTGTGGGAAGCCAGGGAAAGATGACAGAACATCAAAAAGCCTGTGGAAACCAGCGGAAGGAGGGCTGGCCATGGTTTGGTTTCCTCACACTGCGGGACACCTCTGGAGAAAAAAAAAAAGAGCTACTTCTCCTTTCTTGAGAGTGATGGAGCCTGTTCAGCTTGGGCATAGAGGGTGTCCTCCGTGTGTTGGTTGTGGCAGATGAGAAGAGGGAGAGACAGTGGGGCTGGGAGCCTGCAGTGGGGCTACAAGGGTCCTGCAGGTATCCTGAGATCCTGCTGTGTCAGGGACAAACCCACTGCAGTGCTTGTGAGTGATGGAAAAGAAAGGCCTGTCTTTCATTATGTGCTAATGGGGTCATCCTGGACTCTGTGCCATCTGAGGAGCCACCCATGGTTGCTGGAGAAGAAAATAAGCCTGCAGGGAAAAGTCCTGGCCTGCAAAGGCATGAGAAAGCAGACAACAGCTTGTTTTGATGCCATTTCATTCTGCTCATCTAAGTCTGCTCTATTAAAGTAGGTGACTTGTGTCTTGCTATTTTTAACTCTGTGAAGACCTAGAGGATTTTAGAATGGCCAGTTCATTAGCATCTCATGGTATCCTTGATTTCAGTGAAAACTTAAAGGTGGCTCTATCGCATGGCTGCAGTGAACCTTCTCCCCAGGCACACCTGGACTCAGACTAATTCTCTTAAATCTATTTAAAATGTGCCTGATAAACAATCACAGATTCTCAGCTATAGCTGTCCTATTATGCTTGTTGCTGGGTAAGGAGAGCTTTATGTTAGCTTCGTAGTCTGAAGGATCACTTGTCATCTCTACAGATATTGGCCATGTATATTTTAATAAGATACAGTGATACAATTTAGGAAGTACAAAGTTATTTCCTATTTCCAAGCCTTTTCCTATTTTTTTTTCATTCATATGATGTGTACCTGTCAGTTCAACACCATTCTTTGCAACAATCAAAGCTTAATTTTAAGATAAATGATTAGTAGGGAGTGTATTAAAACAGATTCAAGAGTACAAATGGACTTACCAAGTACTCTTATTGCCAGGGTATAGATACCAAGTGCAAATGATTTCAAGTGGGGTTTAATGCATCTAAAAATAATAATAACAAAAAGGTGTTAAAAATAAATAAAGAATTGAGTGTGGATAATTTGAACAAAAATGGAAAGGAAGAGGAAGGAAAGAAATCTGACTTTTTCTTTCTTAATGTCACTGACTTTAACCAAATTACAGAAATGTGTAAAAAATGGAATAAAATCAGAACAGAATCTAGGAACTCTGAACATCTATATTCAATATCACAGTTTAAGATGGTTGTAGATTTTCAGATGTTATCAGCACTTAGGAGTTACCCACACAGGACAAGAAAATTGACTGTTAAATCATGCATCCATTGGACAGTCTTATTCAGCTAAACACGCTCTGAGTTTCAGGATCATAACCCAGGCTAGTACAAGGTATTTAGGCACTCACTTTTCATTGCACTGTATCTACAATCAGGATCACACCTCCTGTAAAGGTAAATCCTCCAAGCCATTCTCTGGCAGAGCAGACAATTTGTGCTTGGACTTTTCTGAGCTTTTGGGGGAGCCTCGCCCACACATCAGTGCTCCTGGCTCCAGACCAGCCCTGCTCCAGCCTTAGATCATCATCCTGGCCCATCAAGGAAGGCGGAGGTGTTGGGCAGGAGAACAGCTGCCTTTCACAGCCATGCTACCAGCAGTGTGTGTAGGGAGACACCCAGATTTGTAGGACTCGCCTGCTGTTCCCTCACCAGCTGCTCAAACAGGGTCTTTCCCCCAACATTTTACAGACTGCTTGTTACAATACCTGATCCAGCACGAATCTGAGCATGTGCTCCACTTTTAGCATGTGAGTAGTCCCAGTCTTGTTGATTACACAG
This sequence comes from Dendrocincla tyrannina, assembly GCA_035047865.1. Taxonomy (NCBI): domain Eukaryota; kingdom Metazoa; phylum Chordata; class Aves; order Passeriformes; family Dendrocolaptidae; genus Dendrocincla; species Dendrocincla tyrannina. Next base: position 71,690,594 of record JAWWMP010000041.1, on the reverse strand, counting down.
GGAAATATTTACTATGTGGGTAACACATGTGTGTTACTATGGTCATTGATAAAACTGTCTGTTGTCACAGCCGTTCTATTCATTATAAAACAGAAAAAAAAACTGGGCTAAAATTCAGTTTCCACTGTGGATGAGCATAACACTCAGGAAGTCCAGTCTAGGAGCTCTGAACTAGGATGGGCTCAGATTCTGCAGAAATTCATGTAATTTGGAATATGTTTAAAAAAATACAAAAGACACCACAGAACTAGCCCTTTTGTTCCCTACCAGTGATTTTTTTTTTTAATTTCCCAATATAGCTGCCAGAACAGCATTAAGAACCCATACTGTAAATGATATTTGAGTCATCTTCCCCTAATTAAGCAAAAATAGAAAGGACATGAAGGACATATAATGAAGAAGGTAGCATGGAGAAGAGATGGCTGAGAGGGGATCTGATGCATACATGTCTGAAGAGTGGGTTTCATGAGGATGGGGTCAGAATCTTTTCAGTGGTGCCCAGTGACAGGACAAGGAACAATGGGCACAAACTGAAACACAGGGAGTTCCATCTGAATGTGAGGAAAAACTACTGTGAGGGTGACAGAGCACTGGAAGAGGCTGCCCAGAAAGGCTGTGGAGCCTCCTCTGAGGAGATTCAAAACCTGCCTAGACATCACCCTGTGCAATCTGCTCTAGATGACCTTTCCTTGACAGGGGAGTTGGACTAGTTATCTCCAGAGGTCCTTTCCAGCCCCAATCATTCTGTGACTCTGTGAAAACAACACTGAAGTATCATAGTAAAAAAAAAAAGTATAAATTGTGTGCACTTCACTTTATAATCTCCACTCTTTATTCTCTAATGCCCTGGCTGTGGATTACCATCACACAGTCTGTTGCATTGTGACTTATACAAGCACTGCCATCTATGTAGGCATGACTGTAATAGGATTTTAAGCTGGAAGAACAGTGACTTGCTCTCCTATCTGACGTATTACACAAGCAAGCCTCAGTCTGGAATCCTTCTAAACAAATCTGAGGTCATAGAAAGCAAAATTGGAAGATAAAACCAGTAACTGGATATTTATTATGTGTTCCATAGGATTTATATTCTGCAAAAAAATCTTCTCTTTCAGATGAAACAAAAAGAAATACGTTTGAGCATTTGTATTGTGTTTGTGCGGAAACAGGAGCTCTTTGTGATCCTGAGTGATAGCCAGACCTCTCAGAGAGATCTGAGACTTCCTTTTCACTGCCTAATCACCTGCTATTAATAGCTAGTGCTTGAACAACAGCTATCTGACCTGCAGGGTAAAACTTCAGGGCTTTCCCAAGTTCCTTGGCAGTTGTAATTAGGCTAATACCACCAAAAAGACATTTCAGCAAATGACTCGGTCACTAGCTGTAAGCATATTTCAATGGCTTCAGTTGTGTAAACCCTTAGAGAAAATGTCACTAAATCTAAAGGCTGAAGGGATTAAGCTGTATTTGTGCTCCATGGCAGGTGCAATGGTATCTGCTCATCAGAAAACATCAGATTGCTTAAGTGCTGGAATGCTAACAGAGCTGACTGAATACTGAATAATTTTTAAAACAGATCATTGGAAAGAGTACTTAATGAAGTCTGTAACTTGACCTTGGGACTGTTTTTTTTCAAAGAAAATTTATTTTCCTTCTGGTAACAGAAGCACACTTTCAATTCAGCCAGATTTTCAGGGAAAATCAGTCAGTGATGGATTACAGAAAAGAGAAAAGTAAGCATGAGCTTAAAGTGGAATTGTGCCCACAGGTCATTTGCAGTGCAGGAAAAGAAAAAAAGGGATTGAACGTACTGAAACATGTTTTATTTAGCTGCACATCAGAGGCAAATGCCTTCAATCCAGCAGGAAAACACATAACTCCTCTGTTTCAGTTAAATGTCTCTCAAAGTAAAATGATTTTCAACAGCAATAAAAGATTTGGGGCTGAACCAATAAAACTGTTTTGCTGATTCCACATATAAAATGTTTTAGTATTGTAATTGAAAACCTTTCTAAAGCTTTTCTAAATAAATCTAAATCTAAATAAAGCATTAAAGATTCCCAAGAGCAAGTTCTTAGGGCTGAGAAGTGCTGGCAACAGTGTGATTTAAGCTTGTAGGTGTTCAAATATGAACATCTCCTCCCAAACACTTATTTTTTATGCAGTGGAAAAGAGATGAAAAGCAGGAGGTTGAGTGTGGCTACGATGGTTTTGAGGCTCTGTGTGGTATCACATCTGTATACTTTCTACTCTGTCTCATGGATAGAAAGGAGACATCATGTAGAGGGGAAGGGGAAGGAAAGTACATCTCTGCATAGCCCTATGCCCATTTTTATCCAATGTGTCAGAAGTAACCCCAGAGAGCAATCTGGCATAAATCCTCAAGGATGCTGCAAGCTCTCAATTCATGAATCATCCTCATCTTGGCTCATGGGCAGCCCAGTGGTGCATAAGCTTCAGTAAAAATTGTCTAAAATGGATTATATTATGATTGTTCTTGGAGTGAGACCTTGGAGAGAGAGAGATATGCAGGGTGTTTTTGCAGTACTCAATGGTAACCCTGAAAAGTCCCTGAGGAAAGCTATGTGTCTTCTATGGTTTAAGACACACACCTCACTGGCAGTGTTTTTGTAGGGCAGTGGAGAAGGACCCCCATCTCAACCATTTCTGAAAGTCTCTGTGGCAATATTGACTCTGGTTCAAGGATTGTGATGGAACCATAGCTGAAGTCACGTTTCTTTATTTAGTTTTTTTTTTCCATATAGCCTATATTCAGCCAGTTCTAGCATTGGCTTTGTCCATGTGATATAAAGACACCAGGAGTGAGACAGGGCCCCTTCCAGAAAATTTCATTCAAAAACAAAGAGAATGTTGGGGTAAGAAAACACAATTATAATACTAAAGATTAGTTAGTCTGGATTTACGGTTGTTTTGTTTGAAAAGTAGAATGTGCTCATCTGGAAATAGTTTGGAAAAAGGAACTGAGAAAGAAAGCTTTCCAAACCAGAGTGGAGCAACACTTGGAATCCAAAAATTGCAAGAAGTTGACAAAAATCCAGATTAAGTCCTGGTAGTATTACATGCCTTTTGCATTTTCTAAAATTAGTTTCAAAGCTTACTCTCAGTGATGGACAAATAGTCCCAGCAGTTAAGTACATATTGGAACAACCCCTTGGGACAAGCACTTAATAAATCCATGATTATCACAACAGAAAAAAAAATTCTCATGCTAAATCAATCTTTGTTTTGAAGAGAAAATGCTGGAACAGAACAATTATATGGAATAATAAAATGGGCTAGAGGAGACGAGTTGAGTGTAGAGATGGTTTGGGTTAGGTCACTTCCGTGTAGTACCCATAGCAAGTGAAGAAAACTGGCTGCTCACATACGTGTATGTGCACACAATGGCACATACAGAGCTGATTTCCATTTGCAGGGAGGCCTTATAACACCATTCTGGTAATATAAAAGGCATTAAGGGAAGGGGATTTGGGTATAAACTATAACTTGGCCTCTTATATCATGTTTGAAACCAGAAAGATATTGCTGTTAAAGGTTGTCATAAACACATTGTTGCATCGATGGTACAAAACTTGTGAAATTATGAGGACGCTTTTCAATAGCAAAAAACCCCAAAACTATTTTAAATGCCACCTTGCATAGCTGAAAACGTTTTACAATACTGGGAACACTAGGCGGGGAGGGAGACACGGTCACATATGTTGAAACATCTTGAAAACATTTGGGAATGCCAGCAGAAATGATTTCTTACCTTAGAAGCAGGATATATCCAGGTGTGCCACCTACTGACAAAGTGTATGAAGTGATAACCGATATTACTAGAAAATACAGAAACATTTTTGGACACTCATTTCCTTTTTGACATGGTCCCAACACAGCTGAGGAGCTTTGTGAAGATTCAAAGGTTCCCACACAGCTACAGTTAAAAAATACCTAGAAGAGAACAGGCAAAAGTGTATGATAACCTAAATGGTGGAGAAGTGGATGTTCAGGAAAGCACATCATGCTTTTCTGGGTAGCTGAAAGTTTAAATCCAAAGTGGAAATGTTTTGCTAAAGGAAAGGGTTATTTATCGAAGGAGAAAACTATAGACTATTAACAGTTTAATGTATTTATTACGTTTTTTTCCCAACAGTCTTGGTAGCCAACAGTTAAATAAAACTCCCTCCAATATTCTCTGCTTGTGATTTCTGCTGGAAAGAAAAATTGAGAAAGTTTTAAATGTGGGTGACAAATTGCTAAAAAAAACAGAGGAGTTTAGGGTCGAAGAGGATGTGCCTTACTCAATTTTAATCCACTTACTCTGAGAGAGCTGGTTGTATCTGGAAAAATATCGCATCACATATGGAAATGAAAGACTATCTTACGGTGTTTTTCCCAGTGCCGTTGGATGCCTGGCAGCCGGCGAGACAGGCAGAAATGTAGGTAACTCCATTTTCTCCACAGATGGGGTCCCAGTCGTGCTTGGAACATGAGCAGCCTGAATTGCACTCTGAAAACAGGGCTTGCTCGTAATCTGTCCTCTGTTTAGTTCTGAGGAAAAAGAGAAATTGCGAAGATGTTTTCTAGCAGATGTCAAAGAGTTCATTATCAAATCATGGGCTGGGCTCTCAGACAGGTGCCAGACCTCCTCTCTGTAGTCCCTTAAAGGTTGTCTCCTCAAATCCACACAGCAGTGGAAATTCTTATTTCTCTGTCATCAAAATGTTTTAACAATATCCCATCATCTCCTGTGAGATGGCAGCTACCTTATTAAGGGGGACAGCTAACAATTTCTACTCCCGCTTTTTCTCAGGTTTTCTAAGATTTTAGTTATCTGAGGCTTAATGCAGTTCTGACAAAACTGGACAAGTGGCAAAGAGGGGATTGAGTTACTCATGGGAAATGGTCTCTAGAAGTTAGCGAGGAGCTTATCAGAATGGGCTTCATCCAAACTGAGGGTTCAATACCCTGCATGACAGCAATCTGCCAACAGCAGAGCAGCTCCTGGAGCTGCTGTGGAGTCAGCGCTGGTAACTCCTCCCAAAACCTGAGATTTACAGAGTAATAGCACGGGCAAAAGTGACCCAAAAGTGCCAGCCTCAGGTGTACCTCATGGTTAACATCATGGCTTACGATGGTTAATCCTTAAGTTTTGGGTTCAGAGGCTATTAAATGCCATTCGTTGTTCAGCACACAGAAGCAAGGAACAATCAATTGAATCCCGGCTACTGAGCATCTCACATTTCCAGAAATCACTAGGCTTGAGGGATGGGTCCCATGGAAATAACAATTAAAAAGTAATCACAAAAAATAATCTGCACTTTTGACATGAACCCCTTTGGTTTATGCCACAATCATGAAAGTGTTCTCCGGAATAGATGGAACAGTTTCCAGTGCTTTGAATCAAATTTTTGGGAAGCATATTTAGTTCCATCATTCTCATTTCAACAATATATACTTAGTGGAATAAAATGAGGAAGGAGTTTGGTTTGCAATAGCACTTTATGCTGTAGCATGCCCTTCCCAGCATACCCGTGGTACGACACAGTCACTCCAGCCACTTCCGAGTTCTCACAGCCCATCGCAAATAATGAGAGGAGCAAAAGGTAGCCAAAGAAAGATGATCCCAGGGAAAGTTTTGCGGCCCCTAAAACACCGATTCTGAATTTTTTCATGACCAGTCCTCCAGAGAATATGCCAAAGGCCACAGCAGGAATGTTGATAAGACCTGAAATCAAACAGAAAAATCCGTATTAATGAAAACCCCAGCTCAATGGACTAACCTTCCCAGCCAAAAAACAGCTGTAGCAATAAGATGAAGGAACAAAACATAAAAGATCTTCAGTCAGGGCATTTTATTTTGTCCGGACTTGAATTGATCCTTGGATTGTTACCAAGGTGCTGGAGCTACTTTTAAAAAGTTGCTGCCGGGAATGTTTCTTTGCTAGTTCTTTGACAGAGATTATAGACAAAGTTTAGCTAACAATCTTCCAATTTGTTAATCTCTCCATCTAGGTGATTTTCTCCACTACTAGTTTGTCAGTGGAGGGACCTGTTAATTTCTGGGGGACAAATGTAGTTTTACCTACAGAGTTATGAAATCTG